>JAQIXG010000174.1:0-40877 GCA_034700105.1 Oconnorella tubifera
TGGCTATTTTTTAACATTATGTATGGACTGGTGCTAGTCACCTGATGTTACGACTTGTATATTGTCACATAGCCTGCATTTTAGCAGGTGATGCACTGCTATAATTGTTGTTTACAAAATTGATTGACAAATTTTATTGTCAAAGTGGTAACAGTCGTAAAGCATAGTTTACGGTAGTGTGGTTGTCTTTGTGACTGTCTTTCAGATTATTATTTTACTGCCTTCTTCAATGTATTTATGAGTTAAAATTGTATCGGTGTCTTTTGTCACTTCAATAATAATTTGTTCAAGCTGTATATATGTTAATTATGCCTACAGTGCTTTGTAAAGATATAAATTGTTTTCATTAATTGGTTTTAGCAGATGCGGTTAACAATTATATGTTAACTGTCTTGATGTGCTGATGTCACGTTAAACAAACAATTATGAGAAACAAAGCATTATTTATTTGTAGTAGTTTTATAAGGTAATATGTATTGAAAAGCGTTTTTATTCCATGTTAAATAGTTAAGTTTTACAGTACTTATTTCATAACGCAATGTAATGTTCCTGTACACGAAATCTGTTGTTTTTTGTATTGTAGGGTTTCATAAAGCTAACTTTCTATCAAGCTGGATGCCTGAATCATGGTAGGTTATGGAAGTACATTTTTATTCTGGAAAAATATTTGCGTATTTAGCATTAGATATAACTATTGTCAAGTTCTCTCTCTCTCTGACATGATCATTGTTCTTGAATCATGATAACCATCATTAAACCAAGTCACATGTTAAGCATTATTACTATTGTTCAACTAGTTATATAAAATAATGGCTATTCAATGAACGTTTCTCATTAGTTATTGAAAAAAAAAAAGCTTAAATTATTGATTGAAAAATGTCACATTTGCTTTGAGACAGTCTTATAATCACCATTTATATCTGTTATCAATTCTTTGACAGTCGCCATCTAGTGAATGTAAAATTATTAATAATTAAAAAGTGGGAGTTGGCAGTACTTATTAGTTCTTTATTATATAATAGATATTGTAAAGAAGTAAGTCAATATACTTTTGTGTTGTTTTGATACTATCTCATTAAATGTGCTTTGTTTCAGTCTTCTCATTCTATTGGGTACAGCGGTCGGGGCTATATTGCAGTAAGTAATCCTTTTTCATCGAATTGAGATAAACTAATTAAAATGAAATAATTTACAATGAATTGAATGTTTCTTGAAGTAATATTTAGCGATGTAACTAATAGTTGGTATTGATCAATAGTTACTCAGGATAAAGGTTAAGGTTACGTTTAGTGTCTGGATTATCGTATTGTATGAATGATGTTTCAGACATAGCTCTGCGATTTTAAACGTCTTACTAAAGGTCACAGCGAGTTACAGAAATAGTGAGCTCTCCTGGATTCGAACCTGGACCTAATCAATTTTGAAGCTAGCGCTTTATAACCACTTCTCGGACATTGACTAATCGAACAAGAATACGATTAGTGATCCAATGTTTTAAAATTAAATATTTTTGCAGTAGGGTCTAATAACATTTTAATTGAATATAAAGTCATTAATAACTTGAACTAATACACGATGAACATTGCAAAGTAACTAAATCATTTTAAGTGTCTGAATAGAGTACTGGACTCGGAACCAATTGATTTAGGTTTAATTCCTGTGAAAATTCACTATATCGCTAACTTGCTGCACTCTTCAGTAAGTTGCTTAAATTGGTTGTTTTATCTAAGATGTAGTTTATACAGAACATTAATAAAGACATTAAATTTAAAATTAATTTAAATTTACAGTTACACTTAATGTGTTCGATGTTATATTACGAATGTTAATATAAACCATTCTTTGCCGTTGAATTGACTTGTTTAATTTTGTCACTGACTGTTTATGCTGCTGTGACTGCAAACAATCAACATACATTCCATATAAAAGGCATATATTACTGTTTTATTGTCAATATAATATTTTGCACATATTGATTAAATTGTTATTGATCGCTTTGTTTCTTTACTAATTGTAAGTTGTTAATTCTCTCTTTAGTCTCTTGATGTACAGTTACATAATGTTGTGGCATCATAACCCTAATAAATATTAAAATTTTAGTTTATATCTCAAAAAGTAGAAAATCTGTTATCAATGTAGTTGGATGTATCTAGATTTTGCTGTGATTGACTAATTAGCAGTGTAATTAAGTTGAATAACCTAATTATCTTATTTTGTTGGTCAATTTGTTTGACTCCGTTGATGTTTTTTGATGGTTGACTAAAATTATTATTTGCTAAATGGTTGATTGATACATCATCCAATAGGACTTTTCGTATTTGTATCTTAAATAAATGTGAGAAGTGAAAATAATTTTATATATTTACGTTGTGTTTCAGTGGAAAATTACTTCAAATGATATGTAAAAAACACTTTCATTGATGCATATAAAACTGTACACTTGTTAAAATTAATGACAATTTCATTAACAAATAATTCTGTAAATTATTGTTTGATTGTAATGTTTATGATTGTTGATAAAGTGTGAGCGTTATTTATATTAATTTAATCTAATAAATGCTTACCCAGCAATCTAGAGGAAAGAGTATTTACTATTTAATTTATTTCACTAAGAGACACCATGTTGTAAAACATATAGTTTTACTATGTGTACACACAACTTTTGCGTCATCTTTAAATCTTATTTAAGAATTGAATATAGACATTTTATATTTAAATGATTGTCGATGTTGTTTGTGCTGATGTGACTTTATGGGAAAAAAAAGTCTTAAGTAACAACAATTTTTTTGCTCTTTATTAATCTTGAAATCGTTTCTTAAATTCATTCCATAAAGCTTGTTGCAAAGCGGTAGAACACTGGACTCTGACTCGACTAGTCCGGGTTTGATTCCCGCGAAGTTTGCAATTGCTCTAACTATGCACTCTTTCGTGACGTACTTAAACTAACCACTACTTCTGAGACAGTTATAGAATACAGTAATTATTGACATTAAACTTACCTTTTATAGCTTCACTACGGATGACTTTCCGATGACAATGTCATCTGATTTATTCTTTCTTGTATTACTTCCACCGTAAGATTACCAACCGATCTCTTTCTTCTCCCACGTAGTTTTTACATTCATTCGTGCGCCGCAGTTTTTATTTCGATGACGCGATTCCATTACGCGGGTGTTGCGTCATTTTTTGTTTTATTGAGTCAGTGTCATTGCAAGCGGAATGTGTCACGATATTATAGGTAGTGTCGTGTAAGCAAGATTAACTGCTAAAAAATGTACAAAAATACAAAAAGTTAATTAGACTGTTTAAAACAATGCAACATAATAAAACTACCGTGTATTTGTTTTGATTTTAAATTGGTAAAACTTCGTAAAATTTACTCTTGAGTTGTTCAAGTACAATTTTAATTGAATTTAGCGTTAAGATTAGTTGTTATACATATTGGAATTAATCATATAAGGTATATATACAGTTCCTGCTATCATTTCATTGGACCGAGATAAGTTATTCGTAATGATATGCAATTAAAACTCACTGGCCCTGTGTGATATAATCTGATTAAAAAATTGCAGCATATGTATATAGAATATCTATCTATAGATGAAGACATAGGGTAGATACTGGAATAGGTCATTACTAAATTTACAAGTAATGTAGGCTTTATTTATAAAAACATAGTGAAATTATAAAGAGGTTATCGTGAAGATTTTCAGGACATTTGCATCAAATTGATGTATCTCATGCATTTAAAACAATATCAAGACGAAAAAAAACAATTATTTCATTTCGCTTTTGATGATCAAGACTCGATTTTTACCGCTCTTTATTTAATTTAATTTTTTTGATGTTTTTTTGTTTGTAAAGTTTTATCTTGCATAAGTACAGACACTCTTTGCATATCCTTTTGCACATATCTTGTTCTCATATTTATTGCTAAATATTATACTTTTTTTGAAACATTTGATTTTAAGATTAATATGACTACAATTTTGTTGTCATATTATATCGCGCTCATTATTTTAATGTTATTTCGTTTACAGTTTATGTTAAGCTTTTATTTGTTTTTATAGAAATATTCGTAATAATTTTATTCCGAATATTATTCGTAATAAAATTACAGATAACATTATCCCTTTATTTTATGTTAATATTACTTTATGTACATGACGTTTTGCTGTTTTGTGATATTTCTGTTTTGAATATCGATGTTCAATGTAGTTGACATATATTTCTTCAGTATTGATATTGATGTATCATTGAGTAACACTTCAATGTTTACTACTATTTCTACTTATTTCAGCTTTTCCCAAGCGGACACGTCTAGTTTCTATTATATTCATCCGGACTCTTTCTTTCTGTTGCTACTTCCACCGTAAGATATGCTGGTCTATAGTTTCGTAGTTTTTTATATGAGTGATTTGGATCCTTTTCTGAACTTTGCACATTTGCGATTAGCATGTTGTAGGGTAGTCATGGTTGTATATTTTAGTATCGTGACAATTTTTCTACAAACTTTTTGGCTTCGACAATTCTTCTGCTGACATTTGGTATGCCAATATTTGATTTACAGTGACATTGGAGTTACTGTTACAGATAGGGTTAGGGTTAACTTGGTGTTAAATTTTACGGGAATGTTAAAAATGCTGTCAAAGGTATCGAGTAGGGATTTGATGTCACTAGGATCGCAGGATTAGGGTTAGGATTAAATGTCAGTAGACCAAATGCCCGTAGACATTGTTTTTTAGACTCTTTGATCTGCAGACTAACTGTTTCGAAATAGTATATTTCACGCTGATTAGTGTGGATTTATTAATGGTTGCGAATGATAGTATATGCTTTGTAATATGCTTTGGGTAAATGTCTGTGTTTTGGTCGAATTGGTTTTGGGTGAAGAATTTGGAGAACAGATAAATTTGGTCATTTTCTGTAATACTTAGATGGATTGTTTGATATATCTTTATGTTTTTTTATTTACTCTTTCGCGCGTGGTTAAAGCTTTGAAAAAAAATCTTTCTTGTTTAAATTTTCGTGTGTTCTTTATTTTAAAATAATGCATGTATATATATTTTGTGTGTGAAATTTAATCTCCAGCTTGCCTTTCTTTTTGTATGCATGTTTAGTTTATTCCTGCTTATAATTAAATGTTAACAGTATTTTTATTTATCAGGTAAGTAGATTTCATATATATACTTTTTGATATTTAATTGATAGTTTCATATTTTAATTCTAAATTAAATTTAGATTTTTTCAATAAACATAACAATTTTGCTTATGCACTTGATTTGTAGTAAATTCAATTGGATTATTTTATTTGCTTAATAAGAAGAGAATTATATGTTATAGAATTATATGCTAGAGTTATATGTAAATTTCTGGAAAATTTCTTATTTTATTAAATGCAGAATGCACACATTGTCATAATGAATTTTTAAATTGTTAATTTATGACAAATGATTGATTAAAAAAAAAGATGATTGTTTTATGACTAATTAATAATAATAAGTAATGCTTACAGTTTAATTTCTCTGATAAGGTCGGCTATGATAATATATATAGAATAATGTGTACTTTCTTCTTACTTCTGTTCTTTGTTGCATTAATTAGATGTATCCTAGAGGCGTCCTACAGTCTCCATGACGACGTATTCTTTGAGAATATAGGAACTATACTGGTTTATGCTGTTTTGGTAGGAAATGCTTTATTTATTGACACTGCATATATTTTATATCGCTTTTATATAGATTGTATATATTTTATGCGAATATTGTGCATATATTGTGCATATTTTTCTTACATTTTCTGCAAATTTGTGCAGATTTTGTATATATTTTGTGTTATGTTTGTATATTTTATATATGTATTGTACCTAATTCTTAATTTATGCGCGTTTTATGTATATTTTGTGCACATGGTGTGAATATTCTATACACATGTTGTGTATAGTTTATGCATATATTTTGTGTACATTCTATGCTCTGTTTGTGTTCACAACTTATCCTGCTGCACGCTTACATTGGATTATAAATCAATCCTTTATGTTAAATGTATTTAAAGAAATTCTTTATTTTATATCTATTATTGTTTTATAGATATAAACTTTCTATGACAATTTTAGAGGAAAAACTTTCCTTTGAGATAATTTGCCAATTTTCATATCTCCAATGTTTATTGACAATTTCTTTTTATTAATTATTGTTTATAAGCTGTCGGGAGAATTATATGTGGAGTTTGAGGGAGAGTTACAATTGAAAGCAGATGTTTGTTTTGAATATATTGGTAACATGCAACTTTCATTTGCAGTTTTGTGATTAGTACAAACACTATACAAATAAAAACATTTCATTGCGTGGTATATAGAGTAAATGGTACCCAGACAAAACGGGCCTGAACACATTAACCGAACATAACAGCCCAGTTCATTCATTTAATAACCATAACCTTAATGAATCTTAAACTTAACCCTATCACTAGCCCTAACTTCATTCCTAACCCGAATTATAATCCCAATCTTAATTCTAAGATTAACAGTCGTGGGTTGATTTTTAGGGTCCTTTTAAACGGGTTATTGATTGAAGGTATAGCATATCGAACCGCTTCACTGTCAGATAAATTTTATTTTATTTTCTTGCTGATGAAAAGAAGAGCTCGATGGTACTGACCTATTTGCAGAACAGGAAACACTGAATTTGTAACAAAAATACATGACGTACTGTTTATTTGCTGCAGGAATTTTCTTATTAATTGTAGAGATGCAATGTATTCATCTGTATTATTTCAGAGAAAATAACAACAAATGCTTACATACAAAATATACAATGCAAATTAAAGAAGGAAAAAAATAATTTACAATAATTGCATAATGGAAAATGAAATTTAGATAGACACTTTTTATTTAAAATAATTTTGCATAAAAGATTTTAAAAAACCTTTTGATAAAAGGTAAAAGGTTTGCAAGCGATTTAGCCAGACATTAAACTTTTAATGCATTGTTGTTTTTGTTGCAGGGTACTATAATCAATTGCTTCGTTATTGGTATGTAAGATTTGATTAAATAAATAATTAAATATATATTAATTTGCACAATTATTTTCAGTTGGGCTTTACATAATATTACTATTGGATGCCTTAAAATAAGTATCTAGCTAAAAATGCTAAACGGACCCTAAGTTGCATTTAAGTAATGTTTATATTAGGTTTTTATTAACATTAATTGGCTTTATTTAATTATACAATGGTTTTAATCTTTATCAAGTGACTACACTTTTGGACTCTTATTTTATTCTAGCTTCTTGTTGATCTTTAAATGAAAGAGTATAAATCTAAAACAACATTCATTTGAAAGATATTTAATTACTATGATCAATTAAATATCCAGTCTATTCAATATTGAGTCAAATTTAATATCAAATTACTTGATATTAAATTGACTCAAAATTGAATATGACATTTCAGATCCAGGTTTTTATAGAAAATTATAAAGCCTATTCGTAATATTCTTAAGTATAGAGTTTATTCAGTATAGAGTCAAATTTAATATCAAGCTAATATTAGTAGTATTAGTAATTAATTAGTAATTAGTAATTATTTAGTATTAGTAATATTAGCAAAGTTCTAGTAGCCTCGCAAACCATTGATTTATAATTCTATAATTGATCGCATAATTTATATTTATATTGTATTTGGTTTGGAAATAAATAAATTAAGTAACTAACTGATTTGATTTGAATTTGACCTGAAATTGAACATTTCGAAATTGAACGTGACATTTCAGGTCCAGCTTTGTATGGGCTGGGTATGGCTGGTGCGATGGGATCATTTACTGTGACGGGACCAATGGGAGTTGTATACGATATAACGTTAATAGAATGTCTTGTTTTTGCTTCATTGATCGTTGCTGTTGATCCAGTTGCGGTAAGTTTTTTCTGTTATTTTGAAAGGGTATCATGATAAAACGTTCACTGACAAATGGTTCATTGACATATGTTTCATTGTACGGTTCATGACATGTAGTCAATGGTATTGTTAGGGTTAGGTTACGTTTAGGGTTAGGACAAATTTATTTAGACATATGTAGGTTTAGAAGTCCTGATGGAAATAATTTTGCTGTGGAACCTATTGCGAGAAGAAATTTTTTTGCACGAGTGATTTATGAAGGATTTACATTTAAGAATTTATTCATGCTATTTTTGTAATTTGTGTAGGTTTTGGCTATTTTTCAAGAAATCGGAGTGAACAGTACTCTGTATTTTCTCGTATTTGGTGAATCTCTTCTCAATGGTTAGATTTCCATCATTTATTATTACTCGATAATCTCTTATACTTACAAACTTACTTTAAATTGGGTGTAAATTGCATGGCATGCAAATATATAAACTTGCTGCACCCTTAACTTGCTGCATCCTTTAGCATAACCCGCAGTTACTTCTAATAAGTTGTATATAAATGATAATACAGGCTATGAGCTCTAATTTGTATCGTTATTTGAGCCCTTTATAAAACATTTGTAAAGTATAAACATTTTTTTTTGTGTGTATTATGCCAATGCTATATTTTTGTTGTACTGCAGATGCTGTCACAGTTGTACTTTATAAAACTATAACTACACTGAGTCAGAGTGAAGGTCCTATACCTGCAACTGAGGTCAGCATACTTTATTACTTCTAGATTTTTATACTTTCTTCATCTCCTGTATATTTTTATACTTTCTCTATTTCTATATGTTCTGTTATTGAAATTGTATTTGTTTTTTTAGGCTTTTACATACTTTCTGTAATTCTATTGCATTCTGTCAAATTGTTGCCAAAGTATATTGATTGGTGTTCATTTTAAAATAATAAATTTATTATAAATTATTGATCTAATGGATTTTCGTACATTTTTAGATACTTCTTGGGTTTGGTGCATTTTTCACAGTCAGTCTCGGTGGTTTGTCAATAGGAATTATTTTTGGTATCTTTAGTGCACTTGTTACTCGCTTTACTTCTCACGTCAGAGGTTTGCTAAATTTATAACTTGTCTTAATGTTTGATTGTATGAAATTTTAAAAATACATACATACATACTGTACATGCTGTACAGGCAAGCAGTTAATTGCAGTATAAACATTAAACAAAATTATTATTAGCTGTTTGTACAGGCAAACAGCTAATAATAGTATGAACATTTTAAAAATCATACACCGTACAGGCAGGCAGTGACTCAGAGTGTCAGAGTGTGTTTTATGGATCATAAATGAGGGCGCAACAAAGCAGTGTTATATTTACATTATTTGATGAGATACTTACTTCAGTTTCTATTTTATACCCTACTAGTATTATTTTTGTTATTTTAATGGATTAATAACAGGGCTAAATTTATGAGGGAGGGGGGGATTTGTTAGTTTGTCAGGATAGATTTTTGATAGGGATTGGACAGTTTATTTTGGACGGATTAAAATCAAGTTTAGAGTTTTAGATTTCATATTCATATTTTCTTCTAGAGCAATGCTGTTCCAAGTTAATAATTGCTTGATCCGTTATTTCCAAAGGAAATATATTTAGTGCATTGCGTTGATGCTAAGTGCTCAGTCATCACTTGGTTTCTGTACACAAGCATTACGAATTAGTGAAAACGATTAATAGGATATATCATCAGTTTAGAGCATTGGACTCAGTCGAGACAGGTCCAGGTTCGAATCCGGGATAATTCATTATTTCAATAGCTTGCTGCACCCTTTAGTAATGATCATTGATGCGTTTGGTGAAGTAGGTATAGAGCCAGTCTCGGAACTTAAATGTCCGGATTGGGACAATATAGCTCGTAACATTTCAATGACTTGCTGCACCTTTAGCCATTTATTTACATCTAACTGCTATTTATTTTACATCGCAAACGGGGTTTTGATATTAGGTATGAATTAATTTTATGAATTTTGTAATTATTTTCTTGTGTAATGTTTATGTCAGTTATTGAACCCCTCGCTGTGCTGTCTCTAGCCTATGGATCTTATCTAATGGCAGAACTTTTTCATTTCTCAGGAATTATAAGGTTCTATAAAAAAAATTACTTTTTTTGATTAGATTTTCAAGTAATTTTTGTGAAGCTTTTATTTGTTTATTGCTCCTTGCCTTTTAGCAACAAACAAACAAAAATTAGCTTTACAAAAATTACTGTTTGTTTTGCAAGGAGAGATATTGTCAATTTTTATAATATTGGAATACATTATAAATTTTGATTCAGTTTCCAAAGTGTCTTTAAATATCAGTAAAATTAATAAAATACAATAAGGTTTAAAGTTTGTTGCAAAGTTGTTAGAAAAAAATCATACCGATGGATTTTGAATAAAGAAGATAGTTCACACAGAAATCGACGTTTAACAAACATTTACTTTAGTCAGTTAAAAATATTTTATTGGGTCTTGTAAGATTAAATTTATTGCTTATCTCAGAGAAATTACTCAATTTATATACAAAACTTTCAACAATTATAATATCTATTATATAACAAATTAATCTTATCTTTTTTTAACTAAAATTCCCTAATGACGAATTTTATCTCAAAAGTATTAAAATATTAATAAATGTGATTCAATAACTATTTTGATATTTTAATGTTAATTAGAACGTGAAATATTTGTCTTTTAGTATGATTGGATGTGGGCTTGTTCAGAGGCAGTATGCTTTTCATAACATATCGAGCAATTCAAATACAACAATTAAATATTTTACCAAAATGCTCAGGTACGTGTGTCATTTTATTTTTCTTGCTGTATCATAGTTCTTGTAAAAGTTATTGTGAAAGTAAGTAATTGTGACAAATAATGTTAGATTTATTGATGAGTAATATATTAGATTTGAAAAGACAGATATTTCTGATATAGAGATGGATAAGTTGATCAAAAAGGTATTATAAAATCTACTTTGAGGCTTTGATAAACAATACAAATAAATTATATAAAATAAATGAACTTACAAATTTTTGCAAATTTAAACAACTTTTGTTTATTAGACAGGATCTTTTGGGCTCCTATATTTATAATTTATACTTAAATATTTTTAATATAAAACAATAAACGTAATGAACTTTAGAATTTATAATATTCACAAAACAAGTAATAAATAAGAATTCTATTATTACTAATAATTGTATTATTTTACAGTGGCGCATGTGACAGTATCATATTCATGTTTCTTGGCATCTCATTGGTCAGAGACGACCACCAATGGAACACTGGTTTTGTTATCTGGACTTGCTTTCTATGTCTAGCAGTTAGATTCCTCGGTAATTATTGCAGTTTTAGTTTTGCTCTTTATATAACTTGCAGTTGATGCTTGTTTGCATTTTCTTGTTGTGTAACGTCATATCAGTATAAAATGGCTGTATTTTAACATCGTATTTCAATGTTCTTTGAAATGTGCTTTGATATATTTTAATGTATTTCGAGAGATACATTCAAGGTGATGTCAGTATTGTTAACTTGGTGCACTGAATTCAGGTGATGAGTGAACTTGTTGCTGCATGTACTTAATGTTGGATTGTCAGTTATATAGAGATTGAAATGCTCGATTAATTATCAGTAAACAGTTGACATGCATTGTTTATTAAAAATCCAATTTTCATCATATAAATGATTAAAGGCACATTTATGAATCGTTTATTTTCAAAGTGTCGTATGAATCTGAGATCCATTATAATTATAAGCCACAACAGGATCATGTATTCAGATATAAGGTTCTCAGAATGAATCAGAACCTTATATCCTAGGATCTAATTTTGTACTTAATATAATGTATAAACTTTTAATGTTTATTTATTTCAGCTACGTTCGGTTTAACTTTTATGGCCAATCTACTTTATCGTACGCGAACAATTGATCTGCAAGAACAGTTTATAATGGTACAGTCTAAATACACTAGAAATTAAATAATGATATTTTCCGATTATTTTAATGATCTTATTTATCGTGGAATTATTTCATTTTCATTTACTGCTGAAACTCTTTTCACTAACAGGTTCTTTGATTCTTGAAATTCTAAGCTGATTTGGATTGTTATTGTATTATTCCTTTCTTTCTTGCAACTTTATGAATTAATTACAACATTTTTTCTAACTTATCGATATTTAACTTTTATACGTATTATATTTAAGTCATTATTCATATTTTCATTGTGAGATAAAATAATTAATATTAGTGAGGCTTGTGGATTAAAAGTTTTAAAACTTTTTTGTTTAAAAATGTTTGAGACTAGATTTTTACACTTGCGCAAGATGCTGACTTAATATCTACATTTATACTAGATTCAGACTTAATTATTACACTTCTGCAAGATTCAGACTTAATTATTTACACTCGCGCATTATGAAGACATGATATTTATAAGTCACGGACTTATGATTTTTCTTGCTCAAAGTTTTGCGTGTATTTATTTGCAGGCGTACGGGGGCTTGCGCGGTGCGGTGGCATTTTGTCTTGTCGCGATGTTATCTGAAGAGACGTTACCCGCTAAGAATATGTTTCAAACTACGACACTGTTTATTATCATCTTTACAGTGTTTGTACAGGTTAGTTACGCGCAAATTCATTATAAATGTTAAGCCTTTTACGAAGCTAGCATTTTGATTATATTTATATTTGAAATACTACTAGTAATGTTGTAATATAAAAGCACATTTCAATTATTATTACAAATTTTAATAAAATATTGCATTGTTTTCATGTAAGATTTATCACAAAAAAAATTCTAGAGTTATTGGTATTTGAGTATCAGACTTAGAGTGAAATATCCTGGATTCAAATCTTGTCGTACTCTAAATATTTCTAGGCGTTGTTGCACTCTTTAGTTAGGAAATTTATTTGATGTATTATCTTGTGCATCATTCAGAAATGGTAAAAAATCATAATGAATAAACCAATTGTGTTTTATTTGTAATCATTAACGATTTTATAGTGATATCACTAAAGTCTAATCTTAATTTAATTTCATAAGAGTCCTTGTACTAAATTGTGATCTGTTTTTCTGCTTATCTATAGGGAATGACTATAAAGCCGTTTGTTAAGTGGCTTAGAATACAGGGAGGAGAGGAAAAGGTGCTTAGCATGTATCAAGAAATCAATGAACAGGTTACTTTATTATATAGCGAGTCACTTTATTTTAAATTATATATCACTTTATTTTAAATTTTGTGTTGGAATCTGTTAATTCTGTGGCTAAATAATCAGAAGCACAGAATTTTGACAATTTGTATTCCATATAGATCGCATTGTAATTGGTCATTTAGTAAAGTGCATTATTATATAGCTATGTTTTGATTCTATATAGAAATAATGATCTACAGTGGGGTAGATTTATGGCGGATTCCAGGGAATCTATTTTACAAAAAAAATTTAGATTTAGTTTTTTCGTTAAAATGTGCAAGGCACACTAATATTGCAGTTATTCATTGGACTACGGTTTTTATTTAGGCTTTACAAAATCAGTCCTAGGTGTCATCTAGTGATTTTATTATTGAGCGTTATTATTGGTCAATAAGTAATTGTTTATTTGTAGGTAACCAATCATTTGCTTGTATTCGTTGAGGAAGTTGCAGGTCATCTTGGTCATAATACACTTAAGGTATATTTCTCTATGGTATAAACTTCATATCTAAAAATAAATATAATACTACTATTATACTAATTAATAGCATTTTATTTTATTTATTTTGAGATCTGATCTCACTCATTTTGGTTTTAAATCTGCATTAGTTATTAACTGATTATATTTATTAGAAAATATCTATATTTATTTCTGTAATAATTTCAGTCTAAAGTCTATGACTGGGATAAGAAATACTTAAAGCCTATACTTCAATCAAGTCCTTTAACTAGAGATGAAGTCATCATTGAAATGTATCAGAACATTCTTATGCAGTATGTATTTTTCCTTTATTGTACTAGTATATGACAAGTTGGCAATTATACGTATTTTAACTCCAGAGTAAAATCATTTGAAGTTTATGCGCTTTACTTGTTTTTCATTCGCCAATAACATCTATTTAGTGTAATTCATTAAGTGTTATTTAGTTACTTGGTTTCTACAAGTGCGGTTTTAACTTGTCACTAAATTGCTGATGTGATATTAGGCGATAATTCTCAATTCATTGAAGATTGCGGAAGTGTCAATTTTGGTAATTTCTAACACTCTTTAGTATGTCTTGATTTTATTTATTTGTCAATATAAATTTTGAAGTCAACGTTATCAATTACGAGTGCAAAATTAAGTGATAAATAATCATTATACTCTTAATATAAACACGGCAAATAGTGATCATATGATTTTTATTACGGGCCATTAACTGCTTTTACTTTTTTATTATTATTACATATATTTACTGATCTGCATAGTTTTTCTGTATTGGACTGTTGTATGGTTGTTTATTATTCCTTTCTAAGATATAATTTTACTGTATAATATAATTTTTTTTTCACATTGATATGCTCATTGATTCTCTGTTTTATGTTGTTGTACACGCGTTTTGTATCAAGTAAGAGATTACATTCTATTTCTTGAGTGTTTTTCTTGCTTGCAGACAGCATTATGAGACTTTATATGGTATGGAGTCTCCCAGTAGTAGCAGAATTCTATTGCCTACATATGATCTAGTGTGAGTATTTTTATGAATCACTTCAAAGAAGATTCATTTAAACGTAAATACTTGATGCATGCAATACGAATAGTATTTATTTGTCAAGACTCATTAAAGAAGTGGTTAGAGCGCTGGACTCAGACGCGACAGGTCCAGGTTCGAATCCTGGAATGCTCACTATTTATATAACTTGCTGCACCCTTTAGTAAAATGTTTAAATTGACAGCAACGTCTGAGACATTTTTCATATAATACGGTAATCCATGACATTAACCTTAACTTATTCTTGTGTAAGTGCCAGTAGTTTAGTTACTTAGGGTGAATATCTATATATATAAATTTCATGGACTCTCCTGCTCCGCTCACTCGAATAGCATTATATATTCTTGCAGACCCTTCTGCTTTAAACAAAAAGAAGACAATTTCTTTGATTATCGTTATGTTAGATCAAGTTCTTTCCGATTCTAGAATTCTTCCATCCCCGTCCTTGGACGGGCTTTCCACTTGTAATAATATATAATATAATAAATATATGGTGTATTTCCTTATTTACCTTACTACCCTTAGTATCACAAGGGATTTCTTCTTTTAAACTAAGCAGTCATTAAACTTTAATACTTACATATATTTACTACATTCATTTGCTATTTTTTATAGCTTTACTTAGGTATTACTATAATTTTTAGTCTATTTGAATATTTAAATATTTAAAAATCTTAATTTTCTTTCTAAATCTTTGAATGATTTTCTCTTTGGGAATTTAATCTTTCTCCAATTTGCTTAATCGAGAATGAGATTAATTATTTTTGTGCAGTAATTTTTGTGTTAAACAATTGTAAAACTAGGGTTAGGGTTAACGTAGCAAATATTTCACGTAAATAATAGAAACAGCATTGCATAGTAATAGTGTTTCGTTATTTGACATTTATCAGTAGAGCAGCGGATAAAGAAATGATGTTGCCCCCTATACCTCCAGATGTACAAGTTTCCGCTTTACATTCACTGGCTAACTCCGGTAGGATTCCATTATTGTCATTTCTTTCCAGTTTCACTCTTTGTTTCTTCAACTGTTTTAGTTTATTAACTTCTAAATTAATTAAAAATGAATGCTGGAACTTGTTTTTGAAAATTGGTTTTATCCCCAATTGATCGATTATTTTATGGTGTTCATTTTTTAATATTATATTATATTGAAACGTTTTTATCATATATATTTAGTTTTGTATTTTATTGTATTAAATTTAATTTTTTTAATATTTTGATACAAATTACAGAGATTGATAGAGGTAGGTCGGTGTTGGCAAATATGATGGCAGTCTTTTTCTATCTTAAATTACTTTATTTATTTTTTCTTCTACATTGGTTTCTGTAACCAGCGAATATCAGTTTATTTCTATGATATATTATTATCTATTATTTATTATTATCTGATGCTTAGTTTTATACAGATAAAAATGATAAAATAAAATCTACAAAATGATAAAATCTTCAGTTTTCATTCAAATTCAATTTAGCGTAACATTAAGAAACACGGGTTCTGGTTTACTTTATAGGCTCTTAATTACAAACTTTTTGATTGATATATAATTGCAATCAAATTCAATTAAGTATATAATTAAGTTTTTGTTCCAATATAATTAAGTGTATATAAGAAAACCTGCTACTTGTATAATTTGTGAACTTTTTCTAAGAAATATTTCTTCTCTCTCTATTGCTTTCTAATCAGTAAGAGGTGGCGGAGTTAAAATTTTTACTTTAGTCAAAAAGGTAGTGAAACTAAGAGTAGGCATTACTTGTGATAAGAAAAAAACTTTAGAATACTTCATAATTGGTATATTTATTTATTTCATTTGTTTTATATATAATATAATAGCCTTAATCACTGTATATATCACTATCTCATTCACTGTATAGGTTTGTTATTTTTTATACAACAAGTGTATGTTTAATTTTTTAAATGCAACAGATGCATATATACTTATTTTAAATACAACTGTATAGTTGTTTTATATACAACAGGCTGTTACTTCATATACAACAAGTGTATATAGCATATACATGTATAGTTATTTTATATACAACAAATATATATAGCATATATAGTTATTTTATATATATCAAATGGTATTTTATATACAACAACTTTATAGCATTTATAGCTGTTTTATATATAACAAGTACGTATAATATATACAGTACTTTAGTACACAAAATTTGTATTTACAGTATTATATAGTTCTTTTGTATGCAACGCGTATACGGGTTCTTTCATACGCAACGTGCGGCTATTTCATTTTTACATCATCACATTTTAGCCCGAACCGTTATGGCTGCTCAACGATTCTCCCATCGTCACCCCTCATCCCGCGGCGTGTCCATATCCTCCCCTCCTCCGACTGATGACATCGAGCTGCGCCACTACCAGACCGTCCCAGCGCAGGAGAGCTACGGGCGTCCTTCAATCTTTAGAATGTTCTCCATCAAGTCCACAGGTAATGAAGCAAAGAGAAGGTCCACAGAGGCGGTCAAGAGGGGCAGCGGAGCGATGCCTTCGTTCTACGGGACGCAGGATAACGTTTTTGTGGAGAATCCTACAGCGAAGGATGTGAAGAAATGGCTCGTGAAGCCAGCGAATCATGACGTTAGTACTTTTGTTTGTATTCGTGGGATTTGATTTAGAAAATGATTTTGATTTAAGTTTAATTTTGATTTAAGTTTCATTTTGATTTTAGTTTAAGTTTTATTTAATTTTAATTTTGATTTTAGTTTCATTTTCGTTGAAGCGTGTTGACAAAGTGTGGTAGAATTTTGGATTGAGGATTGAAGGAATCGGGTTCGATTTCGGTGAAAGCTTTGAATTAAGATTTTCAGTATTTTCATCCTTGCATGTTGGTTGAAATTTTAACGATATTCTGATTGTCGGTCAGTAAATATCCTCATTGTGCTGATGTGACATTAATCATCAATAGCGACATCAAAGCTATTTTCAAATAGATCAACTTCATTGAGCTGATGTATCGTTAATCATTAATTTTTGTACTTTTCTAATTTTCTCAGATATTTCAGCGAAGATTTGACAGAAATCTTAAAAACGGAGACGAGACTGACATTGTTCACCGACTGCATGAGAATCAGCGACGTCACGATAGATTCCTGCGCACTCAGAGCATCTTCACTCCCGCACAAACTCCTTATGATCGCACGCCACTTGGCAGCATGGAACGTTTACCTGCATCCGGTAAATAGCTCTTGATATTGGTTCTTTAAAAATAGCTCTTGATATTGGTTTTTTTTAAAATAACTCTTGATATTTGTTCTTAAAGATAGATCTTGATATTAGTCCTTTAAAAATGCTTTAATTAATTGATTGAATAAATGAATGATGCATATCACTTAATTAACATCGTCATATCTTTGTTAATTTCTTAGTTGTATCATTCATTTAACGCAATATATTGATTGCGTTAAATTAATGATGTAGTGTGATTGATTGATTTTTTGATTGATTGATTGATTTCGTTCAGGTGGTTTGGGTGAATTTAAGAATCAGTCTACTCCTCAAGTTAGTGATGAAACGAAGCAGCAGCTGCAGGATCAGATGCGTCAGAGACACAAAACAGTGGAGACTGAAGGACCTCAGGGTAATTAAATATATAGAAAACTCTTTCTTTAACAACTGGTAAAGTAGATAAGAATACAGAATAAATGCAAAGCGTGTCAATTTTATTTTAAGATATCAATTGATAGTTAATTGTTTTAAAGCTAATGTTTGAGATTAAAATTATTTCTTCTTTTTTTTCTTCTTTCTATTTTATAGAAGTTCTGTGAACTGATATTGTTGAAAAAAATTGAATATAATTATTGTTTTCAATACTTTCCATTCAGGAAAAAAAATTAAGTTGGTTGAATTTTAAAAATTGAATCCTGGAAATCTGTATTATTTGGTTCACTTTGTTCAAATATTTGCTTTGTTTCTGTGTGCGAAGTTTACAGCGTGTCTCTAAATAGACTTTTTGTGCTGATGTGATATATAATATAGATTTGGCAATTATAATGTAGCAGTTATAGTTTTATTTAGCATTTTGATAACCTTATTAATTACAACAAGGAAATGGTTCTAAGTGATTAATGTAACCATTCTAATCATTAAAGATCAATAATTTACTAATGTTTATCATATAAAATCAAAGTATACATTTAATTATCTCGAAAAACAAATTAATTTCATTGTTCACTAATCTTTAAATATTACCATTTAGGCCACGTCAAGTACACCCCTCGTTACAAATCCAAGAGCAAAAACTCCCGCAATGTCGTGAGTGATGCGTTTCTCTTCAGTAATCCCAGAGACATTCGCCCCAGCGTCCGTTCTCCCCCCAGTGCTGGCCCCGCGATACGAGTCATAGACGAAGTGGCAGAGACAGAACGCCCCGAGGAGGGAGCCCTGCTTGCTCCGGGGAACACGGAGCCCCAAAATCCAGGAAATGTTGAAACGACGGAGCTTTTAGACGAAACGGCGGATAAAAAGTCTCCGAGAGGTCATTTGCAACGACAAGATGCAAAGACGAAACGTTGAGCGTCATGAAGATGATAACAAATATGAAATTTATATTTTCTGTTCATATTACGACTGCGATAAAAAGTTTAATTGTATAAGAGTTAAAATTAGTGCATGTAAAAGAGAAAGTGCAATGCGGAAGAAGGATTGTTTGATGCATAACTTTGTGTGGAAGTAAAAGTAATAAAGAAGTGAAAGTAATAGATGTTGCAGTCTATAAGATGAGATTGTAGTTTAGTGTCTTATTGTGTTGGGAGTAGTTTTGTTTGTATGTGTAAATTAGATTTTTATTTTGTGGGATTAGATCCAAGATAGTGCAGCATGATATAATTTTACATTGAGTGGTGAAAAATAGCGCTTGCCCCTCATATCCTCCCCCCTCAACTTTTTTTTAACTGATTATATTTTTCAGTAATAATTGTTTCAATATTGCATTTTTTGTGTAGTTAATGGTATATGTTTAATTTTTTTAGCATTGTAATTATTATTGCTATCTTGATTTGATAAGAATTTTATTAATAATCACTGCAATCGATTAGCTGTTTCAATTATTTAAAAAAAGCTGACTGAATCGAGCGAATTTCAGCTGACTAGATCTTAAATCATATTCGAATAATGTTTTTAGTTCGTGGTCCAAATTTAATTTTTAATTTAATTTTAGTAGTAAATTTGATATTTAGATTGACTAATAAAAAATATAAGCTTAGATCCTTGAAGCTTGCTGCTGAGTAGTTACAAGTCTTTATGCTAACTAGTATGTCACTGATTTAAACCCCACTGTTACTTCATAGTCTCTCACTTGCTGCCCCCTTTAGCAATTTTCTTCATTTTACCAGCTTCTTTGCAGGCTCTTCATCAATGTATTGAATCATGTTGGTGATTAATCCTTATGTTTGTTATTATTTTTACTGCTGTTGAATTTATAATCACGTTGTTTTTGGATTAAGTTGCTTGATAAGTTTCTTCTTCAAATAAGATTCAGTTAATTATTGATGGCTCTATTGATACAATGCTATAGTTTGAGTTCAGTACTTCACTGAGCTCAACTTTTGTGTTTGTTCTTTAACTTTCAGAGATCTTAAACTCGATCATTTTTAAACTTAAACATGATATTCCGTAGAATACAAATTTTGAAATTTTAATT
Source organism: Oconnorella tubifera (assembly GCA_034700105.1). Lineage (NCBI taxonomy): Eukaryota > Metazoa > Annelida > Clitellata > Enchytraeida > Enchytraeidae > Oconnorella > Oconnorella tubifera. The sequence goes on from JAQIXG010000174.1 coordinate 20,307, forward strand.
TTCACAATGTTGCTCTGTTTTGTGTGCACTTTATTCAACGTGAATTTATTATTGCTTTATTGTGTTTAGTTTTTACAGTATGAATTTTGATTGTAATACTATTGTGTAGTTTCTTGGTGTAATATTAGTAATAGTGTTTAGAACTGAAATAATTTTCATAATATACTTGTAATTTGAAAGTATGTTATTATTAATTTGTCTCAATTTTTTGTCCGAAACATTGTTTTATATTTTCTTATTTCTTTCAGTTTATTTTGATTTAATTTGTAATTGTAATATTTAATAACTATAGAGTAATTTTTTATTGTCATTTAGTGTGAAGAATCTTGAATAATTTTTGACACATTCTATGGCTTTATATTTTATATTTCTGTTTGTTATATACTACTGTTATTCGTTAAGGGCACAATTTTTTTTCATTATTTTACAGAAATAGAATAGTTATTATTTTAAGAGTATATTTTATCTCGGAAACATTTTTTTTAATCTTTACTTACATGATATTAGTAGTATTACACGAACTGATTTGATTTTGAGTCAATTTTTTCACCTTGTTGGTTTTAGTGAAAAAAATTGCAGCTAGACTTCGTTTTTATCAAGTCTCACCTCTTTATCTAGCTTCCTATTTAAATCTAGATCAATATTTTTTTCATGTTAATTTGAATCTTGAACTGTTAAGATTAGGGTTAGAAGTAAGGTTAAGGATAAGATTAGGTTTTTTATAAGATGTACCTAGTTTTTAATTTGTTGTAGAAATTTATCTTTATTAAGTAAGGGCAGGTCTTGTAAAAACGATGCCTCGTTGCAAATGCTTCTTTTAAGAGTATGCAGCTTTATTAAATAGTTTTTTTGCCTATAATTATATTGTTTTCCTTTTAGTGAATTATCCGTTAGAATTTACAAGACTTTGTATTTAGAATTTGTTGTAAAATTAGGCTTGCGTTTGTTTGATTTATGATTTATACTTGAATTAAATGAATGTTGAACAGATGCAACTTTTCATTTCTGGAGTGTTTCAATATTTTTTTACTACCTGTGTTGCTCTTTTCAAACGTGAATGAAGATTACTTTGTGAAATAGAATCAGAGACAAGTGTTTATCTGTCAGCTAATTTCTGCAACATTGATGGATCACTTTATCTTGAAATGATTTCAATTGTGTAATTAAATCATTGTACTTCGCTACGTAGCATTCTTTTCGCTGATGTGACGTTAGGCGGGGAAAGAACAAGAAAAGAAATCTGAAAATATAAAAGTACATCTATGAGAAAGTTTAGAAAAAAAATTAAAAGGTGTAATTTTAATAATATATATAATAATATAATATTAATAAGTCAATGAAATATTGTTTTCATCATATGTTCCCTAATTGATTGATTTATATTATTAATTCTGTTTTATGTGACTTACATTATTTTGATTGATACACTTGTACTTAATGTATTTCCTATGTTATGATTGATGTATTCTTATTTATTTATATATTCAATGCATTTGTGTTGTATATAATGCGATTCTGAGCAAACCTTGTTTAATTAGATACATTTGCTTAATACATTTGCTTAATGTTACTAATGAATATTGTGCCTATTACAGAATGCAAATCTTTGAATGCTGTCTCTAACTTGAAATGCAACTTTTAGAAAATCACATTAAAACATTGCTCAATAAGCTTGTGGCCTGTTTGTCTAAATTATTATAAAATAATAAAGTGCATGCTTAAATTGTTTTGTGTTCTTTTGGTGAACAAAAATCAATTTAATTTGACATATGTTCTCTGATATGCATAATCGTCTGCTTTTGAATTCAATAAAAATAACTGTTATTATAAAATAATATAATAATAAAATGAAATAGTAATACTATAAATAATAACTTCACTGTATTGTTTACTCTCATTGTACTTAATCTCTCGTTCATTCTCTCTTTTCATTTTTAATGATTTAATGTTCAGTGCAATTTGCTAATTTTGAGGAGGATCTCAACATGTGCCAAGTTTTAAATATAGCAAATTTATCTAATTAGTTATTTATAATGTCTAGAGTCCGTTACTTGTAAATGATGTTTGATGACTTAGCTCTTGCTAAAGGGTGCAGCAAGTCAGTTTAATATTGCGTGCTACATGAAACTCAAAGCTGGGACCTTATGACTCCAAGTTTCTAGTTATAATCACTTCGCCACAGCTTTCACAAAAAATACACTCTTTATTATATGAAGAATTAAGTGTCATCACTTTTCGGCGCTTATCTGTTTAACTTCGTAACTCACAAATCGGCCCCGACTGTTAGTTCTTAAGATTAGGGTTGGAGTTATTTTTTGGTTTAGAATTGAAATTAGAGTTGGAATTAGATTTTGGATTAATTTTAGGGGCGGTTTGAGTTATAGTTGTTAAATGAATTGACGGGGCTGATTTGTGAGGTTAATATATTTAGGGCAGATTTGTCGGGTACCGTTAAACTTATAATAAATTTACAATGGCTTTTGTAACAAAAAATCTAGGTACTAAATAATTTTGTATGTTTTGATTATTTTGCATTATCCGCTTTAAACTAATAAGTTAAATTGATAATCATGGATTTGTCGGATCAAAGATTCTTGGTTAGGATTTTTTGCCGTATCCAGGGCGCTTTTATCCAATTATGTCAAATTTTTAACGATAAGATCAAATGACGGGCTTTTCAACTAACTTATTAATAATATGTTATTTTCATTGTACTTTGTGCAACCTTGTCTCAAACTTAATGAATAGAATTTTTTCACGAATATTTTTTGACATCAGGACAATTAAGTGTGCAATTGTAATTTTTATGATTTTTTTTTTATTGAATCCATACCGTGTTTTGTATACTTATTCAAGGTATGAGTAGTATGTATGTACTTGCTTCAATTGGACAAAGATACAATTCATTATGCGCTATAATTGCTGTTATTGTTTTGACTTGATTGCCTTATTGTTTTTTCATTATAAATACTCATAATACGCGTATTTGCAAGTTATAACTTAAAAATATGCTCTCCAATATAACTTAAAATTAAGTAAAACTTAGTAAAACTTTAGTTAGTAAAATTTCAAATCAGGAATGAAATCTGTTTGAAAATGAATCAAGATGTTTTTTTGAAAATATTTGTATTCAGTCGCTTAAATAAGTCTGTTATAAGTATAACGTGTGAAGAAAAGATTTTCTGATTATGATTGAATCTTTTTTGTATTTTTATTTATTTGTTGCTTTTTGCTTCGTAGATTGTATGAAGTGTTTCGAATCACGCTTTGTGTCATATATTTGCAATTCTATTTTGTATATCTACTACTAAGCTACTGACTGTAGTTTTCACTTTTCTGGGAACCTACATATACATGTATGTATGCATAGAATCTCAATACAATAAGGTATTATAGCATAATATTACTAGATTTAATTTTTAAAGAACAATCTTGTAGTGACTGAATGTACGTTTGAGCTTTATAACACTTATATACGTCACTAAGCTTCATTTAAATTGTGCTGATGTAACATTAACAAGCGAGTAACTTAACAGAAATTAAATGACGTCATTTACATTGTGTTCATGAAAATACAGAACTTAGATTGAACCCCCCTGTAACCATTTGATGGCTCTACGAGGATCTCGATTGGTGAGTACAATAATAGTTTTTGATAAAATCTTGGAGACTGAAAAAATGTAAATAAGTTTCTTTATTTTATCATGCTATCAAAAAGTGTCACTTCATGAAAACAAATACGGGGAGCTGGCTTGACAGTTTCAGTTGGGAAGCAAATGTTTGATCATTTTAATCTTAATTAACTTTAAATCCGGTTTTTAAACTAATGTTAAAAGTTAAAAGTAGTTTTATGAAACGTTAGGTTTGAAATATTGTGAATATTGCTTGAATATATATTATTGCCTCTAATTTTCCTCTGATATATGCTACTGTGAACCGTATAAGATTTTATAGAAATTTCGTATGCACTATCAAGTGTCAATACGATGTTGATTTGTATGCCTACAATGTCGATTTTGTCTTTAGATTATTATTTTCAGCCATTTCCGAGTCTTGTATATTTTCAAAGAGCATGCAATCTACAGTATATCATAATACTATAGTGTATAATATTTAGTTCGATCGTATTGTTCAATTTTTCGTTGTATAGATTACAGTAGTAACAGTACAGAAGTAAATCTAAACTAGTACGCCTATAAGTTTATGATTGATAATTGTATAATATTATATTAAAACTTGAAATTTGGATATTGCTGCATTTTTTGTTTATTTAATTTAATTATTTTCAACTAGAAAAAGAAGCACGTCAAAATGACCGAATTAAAGAATTAAAGCAGATTGAACTGCTTTAATTCTTTTTAGCCCTGTAAAAGATTTATAATAATAGTACGTACTTACATTATAAATCTTATATCATTTATAATAAGCGTTCCCTTAACGTACACCTAGGGTGTGTTAGATTAATAACTTTATTATAACTCTACTGTAGAAGTATGAATAATTTAAAAGCCACGTATACTACTGTATAATAGCCTATTTATTTTTAAATCAAAAGACACTGGTGATTCTTTCAAAATTTTACCTTGAGCGTGTAAGATCTACAAACACGCTTCACGTTCCAGTATTTTACAACGATGAGAACAACAGATGCTATAAACGACTACTTCCAGTAACCAGATGGCGCAATTTTTATTTTCAAACAAGGCCATTTTCAGTGTGATATCTGGCTTCTATTAATAGTACATCATGTACGTATATTCATTAGTTATAGGTCTGTCTGCTTCACTCATTGCATGCCAATCATCAAATAGTCAACATGAAGAATGCGAAGTCATAGGTATTTGAAAATGCTGACAATACCGTCTCAAATTAACATATCATACAATCAGGACCGGTTCCAGGAAGAGTACATATATACCGAATCGTTAAAATTGGGTTAAAGACAATTTTATTTTTTAGTAGCATGACGTCATTAAAACCAGGTGACGCAATAGTTCAATAAAAAAAGCTGTAATAGCGAAGGACCTTGCACATTTTAACCAGTACATAGCTATAAATAGTTTTTTGGTTAAAACAGTCTTCCTGTTATCCGACATAAGTATCTGATGTTACATAATGTAAGATTAGCATCAAGATATATCTAACAATAACCTTAACTCTAAAGTTAACTCAAATCTTAACAATTGTTACATTACTTATCATCTATTAATAAACGAATGAATTTCTGTTATTTCATTGGCTGCGTACCGACATTTTCAATTACTGCGGTTAGGCAACAATGATCATTATGTATGTCTACTGCAACTTCTGAAACCTTACAGCCTTCATGTGTTTGCTTGCCTAATCCAGGTAGCTGTTAGGATCGCTAAGCTGTTCATTTAGCATCTTGTATGATTATTACAGCAGAATAGGCCTAGTTGCTAAATTGTTAGCAGGATCGAATCTATTTAAAGGGTGAACCATAATGTACCCCCTTTGCTGACCTTAAAAAGAGAAGGCTAAATGATCAAATCCAGGATTAATGAGAATTATTTCATAACTTGTTGCAAAGAGAATAGAGCCCAAGACTAGAAATCAAAATACTACAGATTCGAGTCCTGATGGAGAGATAAATGATCATATCTTACTGCGTTCTTTGTCTGGATATGTAATTCGACAAGTAGATTGTCATTAGAAAGAGTTTCAATAGAATTTTAACACTAATCTTAAATTGACCGCACAGCACAAATTCACTACAAATTTAATGGTAATCCACTCTAAACTTACATAATATGAATATTGTATGCTCCATAAATCAGATTATACAGAAAGTTCACCGAACTGTGAAAATAATTATGAAATTAAGCCGACACGTGGAGAGTTCCTAAATCTCTTGGAAAATTTGATGAACCCCTGAAATATAAACTTATTTGAAAAGAGTTAACATTAGTTGCTGTCGCTAGGTCACGTGCGCTTAGCTTTCATCACGAGTTTGCCAGTTCCCTAATGCCACGTGACCCTGCATTTCGATTTTCAACATTTGTGCAGCCATTCCCCACTCATCAGTTGTTCCTCCACATTGACGCTTTGGCTGCATAGGCAATTAATATTTGTTCGACTTTTGCTCAGTGTTTTACAATGTTTACTGTTGTTTGACTAGCAGAAATTATTAGGACTGTAGCTTGTGGAATCGAGTGCGATTAAATATAGTTTATAACTTTCGACATTTCGAGTATTGCAAGAAGTGTAAAATCATTGATCTTGATCTTATTTAAATTTATATTTCTAGCTCCTAAATAGCTTAGTTCAGTTACAATTGGAATTAGAAAATTTTGACGCGATATGAAATGCAGTTATAATATAATCAAAACAGAACATGTTGATTCAATAAGTTTTGATCGACAAGAACAACAGTTACTGTCGATTTGTATTTAACAGCTAGAGGTAAAATATCACATTTTATAGTAAAATATTATTATTTTATTAATATTATTATTATTTAATTATATATTAAAATGTAATAAGTTTCAGAGTAAAATTGAAATGTATCGTACTAAACAGACTAATTTATGGTTACTAGTCTCGGAATTTTATATAGGACTTTCGATCGTCATTTCAAGGAATCATTTTTAAATCTGTGAATATTTTGGAGTTGAGTTTTTCACGAAAATCCGCTTGTCGGAGTTTCCACAGCTATCATTTTTTAAATGTAATATTGGTTCACAAATTTAATTTGTTTTTTACATTTAATATATTAATGATTAATGTATACAGTGTAAAATTTGTTCAAAAATTTAACTTGTTTGCTTATTACTATGCAACAGTAAGTCACTGGAATCACTTATTTAGAAAATATAAGTGAACGTAATAGATTTTATTATAAGACCCTTAATAAACGTATACAAATCTAATTAATAAATATCAACTTTAACATCAATCATTGTTAGGCTAAATGTAATTATTGACTTTATTTAATTAACTGAGATAGCATCACGTCCAATTATTAGTTTCAACTATTTTCTTTCATATATATACGCTGAATTGTGTGTACTTTATACAGATTACTATCACAATTTATTTAGTTTTATTCATTTACTGAATGTTTTATACTGTCATTGAGTGGAACAAAAGATTAATATAAAACTAAACAAAAAACAATAAATAAGATTTAAAACTAATATCTTTATAGAAAGCAATTAGGTTTCAAAGCTATAGGCTGCCTTGATTGCTAGATTGATCTGTTTCTTCAGAGATTGATTTATGTTCGAAGCTTTATTTACTCATTTTTCCAGCTGCTGTATAACATTTTAGTGGATACCAGTCATTCGAAAAGAATGCTATGGTATCAAAATTATATCATTGGGTGTAATTTTGGATGAAATTCCTCGATTAGATCATTAAGTTTAATTGACTTGGATCTAATCACATGAATTTTACAATCTTCTTATTTTAGCTTACAAACTGCCAGAAAGATTATTAACTGTGCACTGAGATTAAACGTTATCTCACAGTTTATATTTCAACTTATTCGACCACAATCTGTAGCGGGATTAAGCCAAATACGTTTCTTATGAAACCGGATACAGGATGTATTCGATCACTAAGTATCCGGTCATGCTGAGATTATGTTGCAAGTTTGTAAAATAATGTGTAATGATGTATATTGTTTACGATCTGTGTATCGATATTTTTCACGCTATCTTGATGTTTTGTTGCATTTGAGCGTGAGAGATCAAGAGATATTTAGACGCGAACTCGAGTGCTAATGTGTAGAACCTCAGCAGCTTCTCACATTTCAGTTTTTTAGAAGTTTTGTTTATGCGTTGTTTAAGTTAGCTATAGGTTAAATTCTATGGTATATGGCTATAATCACACATTAATTAGTCTTATTCATTAATCTTATCTAAAACTCTTAACTTTTGAAATCTTCAGCTTTTACAATAATCAACATATTGCTTAAAATCATAAGATGCTAATATATATTTACTTATATGCATGCGGTCAATTTAATTAGCTTTTACAATAATCAACATATTGCTTAAAATCATAAGATGCTAATATATATTTACTATACATGCATGCGGTCAATTTAATTACAGAGATTTGAATCAATATTATTATATTTACTTTACCAAATCAATTAATTTTCAGATCAATCAAAAGGAATATCTTGCAGTAACTTAGAATTTTGAGATAATGGAGTTGTTTATAGAGGTATGTAGATCACTTGTATTTGCCTTTGTATTAACTTAATTAATAAACTTTAACTTTTAAGTTGCATATGTTTTGAAATTTCTGTACAAATTTTAGTTCTTCAAATCAAATATTGTCATAAATCGCAAAGAACATTACATGTTCATTGTACGTCTGCTTATTAGAACAAATTATAGTTAGAATTTGATAAGAGCTAATTGGACAGTAGAAGTAGATCGATTATATAATGCTATTTCATGCTAGAAGTCAAATATATGTATAGACTAGTACAGAAAGCGATCGTATGAAAAAACCTAAAACCCATAAATTCTATATTCGAAATCATCCGTTTTCTAATTAATATTATATATAATATACTACTGTTTATTTTTTAACAATGTTTTCACTTCAGAATGTTAGAAAGCGTTGCATCGAAGCCCTAACAGCTGTAGGAGCGTCGAAGGATCAATGCAACGTATGTATTTAGATCATAGCATATCGTAGCATGATGTAGTTCAATAGACAGTGTTTGTTTATTTTGAAAAGGAATCAAAAAAAGTTTTCTAACTTGATTCATTCGTTGCATAAGCTGTCAATTTCAATTTTCTGAAATGTAAAAAAGTAATTTAGCTACTGGATTGGAGCTCTCTGTAACATAGCATGTATGTTTAGTGCAGTTTTAGGTCCTAGCTAACGTAGGCCTATAAATGTAGCATAGACTTACAAGTTGCAGCATGTTAATATTTTTGCATTGTGCGTTTTGTATAGATATGGCAGTGATAAACGACTGCTCTGTCATATTCTTAGGACTTTCTTTTGTTTTAATTGTTTAGAATTTTCTTCTTTATGTTTTAGAACGTAATTATAATATTCTACTTTCTTTAACAATTTTTATTACATTTTCATTCATTGATAGTTCTTTTTAGCATATGTCATCACATTTATGATTCTGGTTAGTTTTTACTTTTTTCAAAGCTACGAGTTACTTTAGTGAGTAGCTTACCTAACATATCATGCTAAGTACTCTAACGTAGCATGTTGAATAACATAACATGTAGAGCTTACATAATATTTAATCTAACATAAAATTCTACACATAAATAATATTTATCCATTTATTTACGTTACCCGGTTATTTAAAGTTTAACAACTGGATGAACATATTACAATTTCTGTAAATTTAAGCGTTTTCTTAAAGTATGCAACAAGTTAGCGATACAGTGAGCTTTCAAGGGAAACGAATCTGTACCTGTCGATTCCGACATCTACACTGTCTGTTCTACTACAGCAATAGCAAACTTCGACAGAGGTCAACATGCAGCGTGCATAACATAAAATTGCAATAAGTTTTCATGATATAGTGTATTGCGATAACAGATTCTAGATATATATGGTGAATAATAATTATTATCCTATGTAAAATAATGCAGTACACGCATGTGCAGCATATTATTATGAACTGCGAAACTCTACTTTCAGCAGACAAATTAGCAGAGCGATCTGCACCCAGAGTCTCGACTAAAAACTTACAAGATTTATTTCAATGTATTTATTGGTCTGTTGAGCAACATAATTGAGGCTTGGGCATGTTTTAGATAAACAGATGCTGCTGTTGTTTTGCAGCAACTAATGAACTTAACACTAGACATATCAGTAGATCAATCTTCAATGGCAAAACTTGGCAATACTGTAAATACTGTAATAATACTGGCAATACTCAAGATTAATGTGACCTAAGTGCAAGTCTGTTGAAAAATAATAACGCATAAGCCTACTTAAAACTTTATTAGCAAAATATAGACTTTAATAACTGTACTAATTAACGTATATTAAAATATAGTCCAATGAGATGAGATGGCTTAGATTTAGTTGAGTTGAATGCTACGACGTATACAGGCTAATTTATCACTTTGGAGTTTGACTTTAAAACTGTTTTTCTGGATTCCGCTAATATTTGTTTACAATATTGATTTGAAATCGATCTTCAGAGTTAAGTGGAGTCTGTATGCTACAAATATTATTATAATATGTTGCATCCATCGTTCTAGAAAATATGTAAGAAAACGTTTTTAGAAAATTGTTTATGAGATTTTGAGGCAAAAAAAGAATGTCTGCGATACTTACTAAATAAAATTTGTAACATCTATTTGCAATATCTTGTAGGCCTACTCAAAATGGTGTGGTTAGACATAAGTTTAATTAGCGCTAAAAGAATTAAGCTCTGATATTTATTTTTAGGTATTTCCTTCTGTTATTATTTACTGAATATTTAATAGTTATTCGCATTAATCTTCATAAAGCAGAAATAAATCAAACATTTAAATCCAAAGCTTAAATTGTTACCGTTAAAGCTTATTCTGCTGTGTCGGGCACTGTCTGCTGACGAATTCATTTTAGTCATGTAGTCTGTTAGTTCAACTTGCTTGTATCGTACATTTTTCACCTTTGTCTATATGTTTTAACTGTAATAGTATCTGTAGCAACAAACTTACTTTCAGATATACGTACATATAATAATTAAGACCAAGTACAAACATTATTGAACCCACTTATTCATCAAACAAGTGAAAGCAAATAAAAAGTAAGCCTATTATGAATCAGTTTTAAGTGCTGGATTGTTTTCGATCGCAATATAAACTAATAAATGTTGCGCAGTGCATTGTCTGTAATGTCCTATCGCAATATCATGCAACAGTCGATTAATCTTGAAATAAAAACGAAGAAATTCAAGGCAAGAAGCGATGATGTTTTAAGTGTTGCAGTATCATAAATAAGTCCGTTATTGAAGCCAGTCTCGCGTTATCCTGTTTATATAAAGCAAAAGTAGAATAGTAATATTTTCGTTGTTTCTGTCTTGTATTATTAGATTTAATGGTATTTTGTTTATTGTTAGAGGTTTGAAGAAGCTATACGGAGATTACTTTATTTCGGTTATGTTGTTCTAGCTATGTTGGGCAACACTGATTTTTCTTGTTTTTTTTAGCGATTTTAGTAGTTATAGGTATAGATTATAGATTAATATATTATAATGTTGGTGAAATCTTACTATTTTACTAACTTTCCCTTTAGTAAATTGTTTGAGTTTTTGCATGTACGTTAAAATGTACAAATATAATTCAGATGATACTGTAATGAAGACGATCAACTCAATTAAACTAAGTATACATTTAATTTATTGAATTGTAACTTTTATTTTTGAAATGAATATTTCTGATTTTCAGTTCTACGCGGATGCAATTAAGTGTGAATACGAAACAATGTACGCCACCTACCGACTGCTAGCAGAACTTCGTGACAAAGCAAGCAAGACTCCCATGGAAATGGAATTCATCATCTCAACAATTCTTGTAAGATTCACTTTGAAGATTTTTATGATAATTTGTTCAAATATAATATTTTCTTATCTTAACCCTTAAAAACCATAAATCTCATTCAAACTAGAATTGCAATATAATTCTAATGCCAGTTATACTGTAAAATATTCTTCTATTAACACTCTAATAATCTTCTTCCATTTTTCTGTTTAGAAAATTTCAAAGAACTTCAGTAGATGGAAATCAGAACTAGAAAGTCTAGTAAAGAGATGCGTTTTGATTCTGCCTCTCAGTATTGACTTCAAACAACCAACGAACAGTGAACTGCTCACAGCTTTATGTTCTCTTCAAACAAAACAGGTTCATTGATTCAGTATACAGTGTGTTCAATTCTTATTATTTCAATATTATCTTAATCTAATCTTAAAGTATAACGTCTGTTTAACCGTCGAAGGACCATGTCACAGACGTCCCTCAGTATGAGGAAAGACCACACGCTCCACCCAAGCAGTGAGGACAAACAATCATTGGAAAGAGGAAATATTTATCCGGAAAATCAATTTGTAAAAATTATTCACTATTGTGCTCTTCCAAAAAGTTCACTTTTTTTGATAAAGTGTAGGGTGGACCTTAAGCTCTAAACCCTCCCCACTTGCCTATGCCACTGCTTGCCTTCTAAGTTCTAACACAGTATGATCAGTTATTTAGCTTTGGGAATGATGGAGCAGGTATGACTAAAGAAACTATTGAAATAACTTGAAATAAATAGCAGTATCTAATTATTGCTTTATTTAGGTAAACCTGCATGAAGGAGACGAATACAGAGTTATAGATTCATCCAAACCTAACAAACTGAAGGTATTTTAAGTTATAACTAAATATTTTAATTATTAACTTTTTTCTCGAGTTGTCAAAATATTCGAAATTATAATCCACTCCAATTTCGTAAATCCCCTCCCCCCCATCTTATTATCTGATTAAATTAGTTGTCGCCATGAAAACAAAGAAAAACATGAAATGTATCTAATAAAAGAAGTGTTTCTTGTTTTATTTTTTTTGGTTTTTCTTCACAAGGACAAGATCAAGAAATACACCAAAGAAGTGGCAAAGTTCCCCTAAAGGTCTCTTTTTGTTGCTTATAATTTTTTGGACTTTTTTATTTAAAAGTTTGGGTGTTCTGTCAGATTATAAATTCGCGAGGTGAAGAAGGCTACATTCCGGCTTTGAGCTGCATTCTTCCTACTCCAGATAATAATGCAACACATGCAGTTGAACGGTAGACATATTATAATTATTTGATTAGAATATCATCATTATTATTATCGTCATCATTATTGTTGTTATTATCATCATTATCGTCATCATTATCATCACTATTATTGTATTTTGAATGTGAAAGGTTTATTAATCTCAAATAATTATGAAAGAGATTTGAGATTTTAATTCAGAACAATACTAATTAGATAATCTGATAAATTGGTTATTAGATTAAGTAGATTATTGTAAGGGTTAAGGCTAGGGTAGACCAAATATTTGCAGACAAAATGTTGATGGACCAAATGTTGATAGGCCAAATGTCAGCAGACGTAATGTCATAGATCAAAAGTCTGTATGTAGACAAGTTGTCTCAAAACTCTAACATAGCCATAATAGTTGTGTTAATGACATTAATCTTTATCATCGACAGTCTGTAATAGCCTACCAATATTTTTATAAATTTTTCATCTTCAATAAATAAGTAAGAATTATTGATATAGTAGTGTTTCATTAACTGTATTCAAAATTTAGTTGCCATTTAATTTTCATCTCAGATTACAGATACATTTGTTGGCCTGTTGGACTGACTGTGAGTCTAAAATAAGACCTCTGCTCAAACTTGTCATTGATACATCATCTGCTCAACTAGTTAAACAATGGGTTGGTAGTTTTAGCAATGCGTGTTAATTGAGATGCTTTTATTTATTAACTTGCATCATATGATTAACACGCGAATTATTACTTTACTGTTTTGTGGGTTGGATATTTGGTCTAAATAGTTAATACATAAGCGAGTGCTGACTGACTTGGATGTTCAAAACAACTGTTATGTTTCATTGTGTGAAACATAACAGTATGTTTGTATGATATTTCATTTCATAAGTTGTCATTTAGATTGTTGTTTTTAGCTTGAAAGTAATTTGCAATTTATATGATGTATGATATTTATTATGACCGAGTGATTGACTAACCGACCGACCGACCGACCGACCGACCGACCGACCGACCGACCGACCGACCGACCGACCGACCGACCGACCGACCGACCAACCAACCAACCAATCAACCAACTAACTAAATATCTATCTAACTAGCTAACTAATTAAAATACTAAAATACAATCATTTTTAGGCTACTTGTGGAGGCAGCAGGCTTCGATTTGGTCTGACCAATAAGATGTCAAACAATTGGGAGGAGCGAGTGACACGCAGACTAAAGCGCATCACTGAGGCATCGCGCAATGAATCTAATGCGGTGGATCTGAATCGTTTACGGAAAACTTTCTGTAGTCTTGAAAATGAGCTCTTGTGGCAGAAAACTGAACGTAAGCAGAGACCATATAGTCACATATATAATTTTTAGTATGCAGAGACAATATAGTCACATATATAATTGATAGTATGTAAAGACCATATAGTCATATATATAGTTTATAGTATGTAGAGACCATATAGTCACATATAATTTTTAGTATGTAGAGACCATATAGTCACATATATAATCGATAGTATGTAAGGACCATATAGTCACATATATAATTTATAGTACGTAGAGAACATATATTCACATATATAATTTATGGAAGCGGGTGATTTCCCCCCCGGAGATCTCCTCCCGGAGATTTCCCCCCCCAAAAGTTAAGTTTTATTGTAATACAAGGGTGTGTCACTGGTTTCAGTAATTGGAAAAAAAACCAAAATATACATTTTTATGTGCTGACCATTTTTCTTTTTTTAGTTTTTTTACCAAAAAACTGCGATGACTTAATTTTTTGCCAAAATCTATATGATGATCTTTTTTAAAGTTATTTTACCTATTCTTAAGATGCGGTGACCTTTTTGTTACATCGTTTTACAAAAAGCTTTTTTAAACAAAAAAGACTTTTTTCCGTAAGGGGGTGGAGAGAGGATCAAACATCTGAAATTTTACGCAACTTTTCTTCTTAACGATTAGTTTAAGCTTTTAAAAGGCCTCCAAGAGCGTTATCGCATCAATGAAATTTTTGCTCTAGCAGTACGTATGCTGCCAGCGTTGGCCTTTATTCCGGTCAACCACGTCGTAGAGGTGTTTTTGAAACTTGAAGATCTGAAAAAAACTTGAAGATTTTGATATGAAATGGCATACAATATCGCTTTTTAGAGACATTATTTACTCTGCTATATATTGCATGTTATGGACATTTACAGTATGCTAAATTGCTCAAGTCTACTCTTTTTGTATAGTAAAAGTAATAAAAAATATTCTAGTTTGTTTCATCGTCAAATTTATCTTGTCATTATGTGCCCGAGTATAATCACGGGGGGAAATGACCGGGGGGAAATCTCCGGGTGGGAAATCTCCGAGGGGGAAATGACCTAGACCCATAATTTATAGTACTTAGAGAACATATATTCACATAAATAACGTAGTTTATGATATACCGGTAATTTACATAGTTTATAATATAGTGTTGTTCGTAATATAGTTTCGTATATAGTTTATAATATACTTTATAGTCTCTGTAATATTATGTACAGTAAGGCCATAATGTAAAAATGTAAAAATCAATGATTTTAAGGCTATAATATTAAAATGTAAAAATCAATGATGATAACAGAGAGATAGACTGTTGTCTAAAGAAAAATGGTTACTATTCACCTGCGAACCATAATATTGTGCATATTTTGAGTATTTTAAGCAAAACAATAATCTAGGTTTTTCAGACTTTTATTTGAATGAAATTTAGCTTTTTTTCTATAAACCTCAGTGCCATTATTGGAAATCTCGGACGTATAACACAAATTTAAAGATGTCTTGTTTTTATTACATTGAGTTTCATAAAATAAAGGTGTCTTATAAAATACAAAATTCACGTTTATGAAGTTTTATAACTTTTTAAATTTGCATCCGTGCTCAATAACTTTATAAAATGTGAAAAAGATTTATTTTTAGAAATTTAATTGCTCTAAGTTATATCAAACAGCAGAATTTCTAATTTCTAAAATTTCTAAGGGCATTATTGACGCCTTTATTTTTCTGCAAGATTTCTATTTAAATCACTTAACTTAGTTACAGTAGAATGTAAGTGACAAGTAATAATAGGTAATTTTATTGGTATTATAATTTTATTATGTTATGATATTCAGAGTTGTCAGCAATGATTGAGACTGTGGCTAATCTGGACAGAGCTGTTCTATCATATCAGGTGACATTGTACACAGAAATAAATGTTGCATTTAATATGATTGCAGAGCTTGACTTGCTTGTTTGTTTAATGCAATATTGTTTTTTTGTTTTTCACATATTTTAGCTGATAGGTTGATATTTTTCTTTGTAAAGAGTTTAATGCCAGTGAAATATTACGGAGAGCAGGGGAATCCATTTCTCTCCTCCGCAGTGTTCTGTTTATAAATAAAATTACGCATTAATAATTTTAATTGTAGTGATTGGCTTTTGAATATTGACTGTCATTTTATTTCCTTGTATAAATGATGAAAAGTAGAAAGTATTTGAAAGTAGTAAATGTCGTATGAAGACATAAAGTTGTTCGAAGAAAAATTCTTTGACCTTGTTTTACTTACATTTAACAATTATTATAATGCTAACATTTATCTGTTGACTTATTGCTCAATAAAATATAGCATGATTAATTGTCAGTATTTACTACAGCAGTACGCATGTTTATACAGTACTATCGCAATACTAATAAAAACTTGTAGCTTATAGTAGTTAAATTATAAGATGTGTTATGACTATAGTGAATATGTAAACAGATTATGTAGTCTATTCAACTGTTTACCATTTGCATTTATTAGTCTTTTTTGTTTCCAATTCATCTTTAATATATTTTATCATTATTTTACTTTTATTCAGGCGCTGCGTAAACAATGGCGTTTATATCGTCAAAGTCTGAAAGAGTCCGTCCGTCCTATACACATCCTCATGCAGTGGGATCCCAGAGTGTTTTCTGATCCAACCAAAAGTCTTCGGTATTTCTAATTTTTTTGTCATAAGAAGCCTAAAATTGAGTCCCTTTGGTAAATTACATTGCTAATCTAATTTATAATTGAGATCAATTCTGCTGCTGCTCTTACACCTCTCCATACTGAAGAGTAATTGGGATATATTGAACTTTAATTATGTTTTAATCGACAGAGGCCACTGCTGTATGATTAGACACTAGCATTGGACTTGTTGTTTAGTATATAAATATTGGCTTGCAATGTTTCAATGGATTGTGGCACTCGTTAGACATGTACTTAATTCAATGTACTTAATTAGAACAGCCACTTCTGAGATAACATTTCAAATCATAAATTACATTTTTTTTTAATATCTAGCAACTATTTAATTTCCGCTTGCCAATATATTTCCAGATACTATGAGGTTAAACTCACCGCTGAAGAAATCATCACCAATGAAGAGAGCGTCTTTACTTTGAAATCAGACAAACAAGACGATGAACTCACTTCAACATCTGGATCCAGTCATCGAGAATCCGTGGCCGCTGAACAGCTCACATCACGAGTTCATGAAGAAAACAAACGCTTTGTCGTACGCTCGGTAATTGATCCGCGTAACGGAGACGAAATTTCCATCCAAGCCGCAGTTGCGGCGGGAGTGATCGACCATCATCAGGGAGTCTATCGTAACCCAGACACAGACGTCACCAAGAGCATCGCGGAAGCCATGAACGAAGGACTCATACGAGTCGAATACGCGACCACAACTAAGTCAGAAGAAAAAGTCGAATCGATCGGGTTAATCACTATCAAGACACAAGTCGATAGCCGCGAGTATACGATCATCGGAGTCATTGATGCCACAACAGGAGATAAAGTTGATCTTGAGAATGCACGTAAGTCCGGGTTACTTAATGAAGTTGCCGGGTATTACGTCGACGCAAGATCAGGAAAACATATTTTACTTGATGATGCCATCGAAGCTGGCTGGGTGGAGGTTGAATACGAAGCGGAATCAGCGAAACAAGTCACTGCGCCACATTACGAAACAAAGACGTATGCTATAAGCGCAGTGGTGGATCAACGCGTACATAAAACGGTGTCATTTATGGAAGCTATACGTCGCGGTCTTATCGATCGTGACACAGGTAACTACGTCAATAACGTGACGGGGGAGAAGGTTTACGCTGCAGAGGCGATTCGACGCGGTTTCTTCAAGTCTATGGTAATTGATAATCCGTCTGAATTGAACATCGATGTTACGAATAGAGTTGTTGTTGAAAGAATTGATAAGGTGAGGAAGAATGTGCTGCGTGGAGTCAGAGTGATCGCAGCGCTTAATCATGCGCTTGTTCATAAAGACGATAATCGTAAGATAGCGGAGAATAAATGATCACGGTGGGGAATTTCGATTTTGTGTTGATATACAGAACAAATAACTTTTCGTTTGTCTTATATAACTGGACGTTTTAAAATATTAATTTTGATTAAACGCAAAAAGATATGTTAATATTCGATGGTGCTACTATCATGCTAACATTACATGCCAAATGTAACTGCCATGATGCGTTATTGTTATTGAATGTTATATTATTATGCATACTTGTTTTAAATTATGTCTTTTCATTGACTGCTCTGATCTTCTTTGAGCTCTTTTATATTGTAACACATAAGACACACTTAAGAATTCATATATGCTGTATTAAAACTTTTAGACCAAACAGTTTCTGTGATTACAATTATTCTGTGTGGTTAGGGTTATGTTGATTTTAGAGCTAAATTCATAGATTTTCACATTATCAAATTACATTATATCTTAATTTAAAAAAAAGTTCTATGTTGCAGACACTGTGGTTTATGCTGTATTTGTCATTTTCTATATTTAACTTATTATATCATTTTCAAAATATCTTGCTACATTTAGATCTTTGTTACTCTGTATTGTTATTCTATCATATGCAATATAATGTATTATATGAGATGCCATTTTTATTTCTTTGATTATAGTATCAACTTTAGCAATATCACTTGCATTATTTGCTTGCTCAAGATGTTAGTTAAAATGACCTTGTTAGTTAAGAGACCTTCGTACAATGCATAATTTCTGTAGCATTAGATTAAACGTCACATTAATTACTATACCATAAGTTTATTTTCTAATGTGTGTATTAAGCCTAGCTTATCTTATTATCAAATGTTATTTTCATTGTCAGGGTTATGTTTAAATTTGTATCTCATGCTTTACATTTAAAATCAGATTTTCTTTTTTTGGTTGTATAGCTATTCTTGCCATTAATTTCTAATTATTTTTTTCTTTAAGTTGCCTTGGAAAGTAGATTTAGTTGGTGTAATATGTAATCTGTTATTGAGTGCATGTGAGTCTATGTACGGTAGAGAATATAAAAATCATTATTATATTATTCTTGTTTGCAAAAACATTATACTAAATTTTGTCTGGATTTCGATTGTAAATTATAATAACTGATTTACTATAACATACTCTCTTTTATGCTTTTTTCGAAATATAAATAACATAACCCAGGAGGAATTAATAAGTTTTAATTTAAATTCTATCAATTTACTTAAATATTATCATTTAAAATTAGACTAATCGCCGCATTATACTGGGATACTGTTGTAAAACTTCATATTGCTGCTTTAAATCCCAGATATAACTGGATAGAAGTTATATAATTACTACATAATCAACGTCCTATTATGGATTGGCGCAACCGGCTATGAATCGATCAAATAATTCTATAAATAATTCTTGTAGTCAACGACAGTGGATATACAATTTTTTGAATAGTAAGCCTAAATATTACTTGATAAAAAAAGTGTGAAACTTTACTCATGTTAACGAAGCAATAAAATTTATACTCATATTTTTCAATGTAAAAATATGAGTATAAATTTGATCTATATTATTGACCCTCTGTAGCGAGTCAATGACCTCTGTAGCGGGTTAATGACCTCTGTAGCGAATCAATGACCTTTGTAGCGGGTCAATGACCTCTCTAGTGGGTCAATCAGGCAATGCCGGATTTAGACCATGGAGGGCCTGAAGCACTTCTGCAAAACGGGGCCCCAAAATTAAAAATAATTTTTTTTAATGCCACATCGAACATCACACACGTGTTGATTTTTTTGAAGTGATGACTCTTAACATTTAATTTCATATTCAACTATACAACAAACATTATCATTCAAAAAAAATTTCTTCAGTATAGGAAAAAAGGTCAGTATAAGGGTCAATGACCTCTATAGCGAGTCAATCTCTGTATAGGGTCAATGACAACTGTATCGGGTTAATGACCTCTGTTATTTATCAGTGACCTCTGTAGCGAATCAATGACCTCTGTAGCGGGTCAATGACGTCTGTAGGGTATAAATGACCTCTGTGACGGTTGGATAAAAAAATTATATCAACTCTGTACTCTGGGGAGGTAGGGCAAATCATCCCCCCCCCCTCCCTATGGATCCTCCACTGTCGTAATCATCATTAAACTATCTGATCTGTGGCCTACACAAAATTCAAAAAGGACGTACCGCGGGGCTTTCGGTCCTAGTACCCGACTTCCCGTAGGCATTCGCGGGTCCACGACACTGCAAAAGCCACAGGCTAGGGATTCTAGCAGCTTCGAACCCGCGGTAGCGAATCATAGCCTTTTAGCAAGAGTTTATAACACTGCAGGATAATATATTGGGTCTAAATATTTCTATATCTGTAGAAGCCTGCCAGCTTTATATTGATTTATTACAAACTAGTATGTAACTATGTAGGGATGGGGGACGATCGCTCCGTCGAGCTTTAAATTAACGTGTACAAAAAAAAGACTATGTATGGGGGGGGGGGGGGTGGGTGGGGGGCCGATCGCCGAATTTTT
>JAQIXG010000175.1:0-40866 GCA_034700105.1 Oconnorella tubifera
AGGAAAATGATGTACTAAACTTTATAAATTCTGTCACCATCCCCCCCCCGAACTTGTCAGATTATGGCAAAAAGTAAAATTTTAGCCTATTCGGAAAAAAAATCCTGGCACCCCTACTGCTTTACAGACAATCTCAGACGCAAATTTAGATTGAGATGTTTAAGATTAACACGTAAATTTAAATTTTAAATATACAGTGATGCAGATGTTTCATAAGCAAAATTGAACTTTCCGTATCATGTAATAGTTTAGTAATAGTTCAACGACAGTATCCTTTTCAACAAGCATAGCATAGTTTCAAAAAGATGCTACAGACTACTGTACAAACAATTTGTAAAAAGTTGAATCATAATTTCAACAAGATATTACAGTACAAACAATGAGTAAAAAATTAGATCATAAATTATGCATCACTAAAACTAAACCTGAGCGGCTGTCTTTCCCTTCCCCATCTTTAGATCAGTCCTAACAACAAGCGCCAGCTTACATTCTCCCTTCACACTGTCATCATATCCTTCACTGACTATCTAAAACAGCATTTAATGATCTTTTTTAAATAATTTGAAAATATATCACTTTACCGCAACGTATAAAGTTATGAGTAGCGCCAATAGAATTGTAAAACCAATCAATAAAAAATATATAATTCTATCATCGTCATCGTAATTATTTCAATAATATTACAATAATCAATAAATAATAATATATAATAAATAAGCTGAATGTTTTGATAATAATACATTTCCATCATTATCAATGCACGCAAATCACCTAATATCAATCATGTTAACGCTAGAAATGAATCCATTTACTTCAGTAGGTCTCAATCTCGTCGACTGTCTCGCCGCCCCGCCGCTTCTCCTCGCCAGGAACCAAGCCAGCCCCACCCCGCATCCGAACCCCACCAGCCCCATCATGAGGGGGCTGCAATTATCGAACATCGTATTTTTTATAAAACTATTTCATAACAATTCTATCATCGCTCAATTCTCTCGCTTCAAATTGAATCTTTTTTCCGTCTATTGTTACGGTAGATATCGACCGGGGAGATCGTTTATTACTATTTGTCACTGTTTAATAGTTTTTAAACTAAAAAAACAGTTCTAGAAGCTTCAAAATACTTTCCTTGTGTTTGGAATTGGATTAGAAGAAGTGTGTATATATGAAGGATCTGTGCTGGGGCATTATAGAATATAACAGCTGTCGAACCGACAAGCAGAAGGCTGAAGCCATTGTTGTCTGTGATAATTAAATTAATTAATTAAATTAAATTAAATTAATTACTGTTATTTAATTGTCTGATTATTCTCTAGTTAATAAGTAACTTTGCCAATTGAGGGTAGAATTTAACGTAGAAATTGAAGCTCTGATAGATAGTTTTACAACTTTGACAAGAGTTAAAGATCTTTACATTTTGCATCGTTTTATTTAAACTTCAAATTAACTTTTCTCATAGTGAAAAGTTCCATATGTGTATTTTGAATAATTTCAGGGTTAGGGCCCCTATCATCCCTATGTATTGGATGAAACTGTATTTCTTAATGAAACTATATAATGCTCCACACATTTTTTCAGGTTTAAGAGCAGCAGGCTTGCATGAAAACTGGCCGTTAGATTACTTCATATAGGCTGCTATGAGAAGCATAATCAACTGTTTATTAAGATTTATATCACTTGATTAATTTTTGAAGTATCTCTATTTTCTTATTGTAATATATGCTTTTTGTTTTTTCTGTTTGACGGTATCATAGAGTCTACAAGAAATGTTTGAGAGATTGCTTTATTGAAACATCACATCACATCACATCATCATCACATCACATCAGCTGCATATTATATAGAAAAAAATGACTGCATATGTATTGAGTTTAGGTTTTGTTGTAAATTTCTTGTATTGTTTCTTTATTGCTTAGTAATTGCTTTATCTAGCTGTTTCTTTTGCAGATTTGAACTTGGCAAATGTGAGTAAAACCTTATTATCATATTTCACCAAACCGTTAATAAAATGACTTTTATAGTTCGTATTCAAAGTTTGGTTTAAAATTTTATCTTATTTAGAAAACTTTTATACCCTTTTGTCATATTTTTAGATGAGATATTTATTTTTGTTTCAGAACTACAAGGTGATTGTGGAATTTTGTAGTCACAAGCTAAGCAACTTTCATGTAAAACAAACACCTTATATTGCCTATGCTACTGCATAATTCTAATAAATGCTTTGTTTATTTTTCCAGATTGTTCAAGATTCTTCAACAACCTATTTTCCAATCAATTCCAATTTTCCATTTCATATGCTGCCTTCTTCAATCAAGAAGGCAGTATACGAAATGGAAAATTGAAAACTGGTTGTGTAACTTGTGTTATTAAATGTTAAATATTTTTAGATTTTTTTTATGAAGTAAAGTTTGTCAACGTTTAATATTTTACAATATAAGTTGTATGTATTTCTCTTTATGCATACTTTCAGTCATATAGGAAGCGTGGGCAATGGATTCACTAAGCTTGTTGGCAGAATACTTACATTTGCTGAATGGAAATCTAGATTAATGGAAGCTGAACTTTTTTAATTTTCATTTGTGCACACCATAGGTTAATAATTACAATTTACTTTAATTTAGATACTCCTAAAATTGGTGTGCACAGTAGGTAGGTAGTAAATAAGCAGTGCACTGCTAGTTATACGGTAGTAAATAATTGGGTTTCAGGTAAATGAATTCTATCTGAGCAATGCTTAATAAATTGAAAATTTTTCCAAAATTTCGCCACTTTGTAGAGGGGCTACGTCCGTTTTTCATTTTTTGCTATTCCTCCGATGTTTATCAATAATTCTGCTATTTATATCATAATTGGACCATTTAGAGGCATTTGGGTCATATTACAATGGTATGAGCTTATTTTAAATTCTATTTGAACGTAAAGTAATATTACGTATCGTTTTTGAAGATGTACGAAATAACGAATATTCAGCAATATCAATAAGAGCATGAATTTATCCTTTATTATCGTGAAAAAAATATTGAAATTTTCGCTGAAAATATTCTCCTTTTCCTTCTAACTGAATAATAATTGTAGTTAATTAATACAAATTTTGACTAATAATTAATATTTCTGATTAATAAATAATAATTCTAATTAATTAATATTAAAAATAAGTCATAGTAATTTTCGTGATCTTTGGTGTCCTTGAATTTAGGAATTCTCCCTGGTCGAACATCTGTCCTCTTTATTTCAAAATTTGCTTTTGCTTTATTCACATTATGTATTTTTTGTATTATCACTCAATAGTATTTTTTTTACAATGGTATGATAATTTGTTTTGGAGCTTTAATAACTTTATTTATCCTCTATTTAATTTGTAGTTAGGTCTACTCGTTTAAACCCAATAATGTTGTAAAAGGCAATCTTTGCAGATATATTAAGATGACAAACCTTGCTGGCTTGTATGATCTGAAAGACGAGGCCCAAGCAAAGGAATACCTCGACAAAATCGGTATTGAATATCGCTTCCAATGTTACCACGAACATCTCTCTGAAGGCTGCCACAGACTTGCCGACTTCCTCGAAGCATTTCAACAAGACTGGGGCAAAGCCCGCATCGTTTACGAGACCAATTGTCGAGATAATAAGTACGGCCAAAGTTGCATGAAATATGGCAACTATAACCTTGTGGGTCGAGCTGGGGAGAAAGACATGTTGGCAGCTTATGATGCTTATGTAAAAGGTTGCGATTTCGGTTACGCACCATCGTGTCATAACGCAGCGCTAATGCAGCAAACGGGAAAAATAAACGATAATAACGAGAAAGATTTTGTAAAAGCAGCCGAGTTTCTTAAAAGGGGATGTCGAGGGGACAATGTGCCAAGTTGCGCGCTGTTAAGTGCGTACTTTATAACTGGCAAGACTGGTGTGCCTAAGGATATGCGTCGCGCATTTGAGTATGCGCAAAAAGCATGCGATAAAGGTGCGGGACATTTAGAGGCTTGTGCGAATCTATCGCGCATGTATAGGTTAGGAGATGGGGTTGAGTTGAATCAAGAACTGGCAGCTAAGTATATGAAGAAGGCAAAAGAACTGCATAAGAGTTATAAGGAAAAAGAGCAAGGGTTAACTTTTGGTCAATAATACTTTCTGAATAATTATTGAATTAAATATTTCTAATGCGTGTTTCGTTTTAATCGTGTTAATTTTATAATGTTATTTCTAAGTCTGTGATTGGCTATTGAAATGTGTGTTGGACAATATGATTGGTTATTATTTTTTATGTGTAATATCAACTTAATCCTAATGCCCATTTACAATTATTTATTTTTAATGCGAATTTAATCGGTTATTTAAAGTATATATAATCTGACCGCTTTAAAAATGCAGTCAGATTATATTTAAATTTAATCTTTATGCTTAGTCAATTGACAATCGTTAAGCAATTTCATTCAATTGATAATCAGTTCAATGTAGATTAGCTTTAGATAGAACAGTTATTAAAATGATGTATTTTATACTTTAAATAAATATAATTTTCATTACAGTTGTGCATGTTTACGATTGTTATCTATTATTTAAAATTCTTTAATTTGTATTTATATCGGTTTTGTAAATTTTAAAAAGAGGAATTTTAAAAACAATTTGTATATTCAGTCATACGCAGTTAATACAAATAAATGAATCCAATATAACATAATGCAATTAATTCAACATAAAATAATTTCACTGATCAAGAACAATAATTAGATTTATAATCATAGCCTCACAGTAATTAACTCTATTAGAATTACACTATATTTAATAAATGCATTTTACACTTATTTAATAGATACTATAGAAAAAACTAATTTTAATCAAAGTTAGCGCAGATAAAATAAGCAACGTCCAGCACAAGTATGTAAGTTAAAACATTGTATAGTACATCATACATATATCCCGTATCTATTAATCTACACTTCTTATTCTAGGAAGTATATTATTGCACAAAGTTAAAACTGATCAAATATAGTCTTTATTATTAAAGCAACAATTAGATGAATTGAATCATTACGATATGATAGCTAAGTTAAGAATTGATGCGCGTGAAATTACACTTTACATTCATTCTACGGAAGTATGCCTTTAATGAATAGAAAATGTATTCAACAGCCTATGCTTAAAGAAAGAGCAAAGAAATGAAAACAAAATAAACAAGTCTCACTAACAATACCGTAAAAAATACCAATGTTATAAATTAACTACGTAATGAAATCACTAACAAACAAAATAATCTACAACAATCGACTCGCTTCACATCATCCAGGTTAAGTAAATATCACAATATTTGTAATAATAAATAACTTTAGTAATCTATCTTTATATGTCCTCATTAAAATCAGATTATTTTAAAGTAATGTCTATTGATGTCATTAGGAATACGATTCAATGAATAGCTAACCTAAATCAATTTGTCTTTAGATTATTTAGTTATAAACTGATAGACGTCATTAAATTATTATATATTTTGAACAACTTGTTTGACATCTCATTTCTTAGATTAGTGTTTTAACTTTTAACAATATTCAGTCATCCGTTATCAATTTAATATCCTATAATTAAATGCTTACAAAAAACTATGATGCAATGACCTTAAGTAACATTTTAGCTAATGTAATTACGGCAAATTTAAATTATTACAATAAACAATGAAAATAATCAATTAATTAATCAAAAGTCTAAATCATTTAAAAGTACTATTAAAATTATAAAATTGACATCAAAATTCATCACAAATGATTCAGCTCTAATTTCTATTAAACATTTAAAATAATATTTAAGCAGTAAATGTGCAAAGAATAAAATCAGCATTAATATCATCACGAAATAAATTAATAGTCAATGCAAAAATATCCATGCACCACGAAACAATAACTAATCCAATTTAAAAGGCACCAACAGTAAGCTTGGAATGTAAAATATAGAACATCAAAAGAAGCATATTATAATCCATCGTTTGTCTCAAGTCTTATAAACAATATAAAATTAGAACTAGTTGCGATTTTCTAAGAAAGTGGCGAGCCTCTCAGAATTAGGAGACTTCATATGTGTGTTGAATTGTTTAAGAGTTTCCTCCAGTCCAATCTGATTGCCAGAGAAATAAGCTGCGACCGCGTTGTGAAACAGCAGCAACTGTTTGTGCATTACCTTCACCTGAACATCATCCAATAGTTATTATATATGAGTTAAGTATTATATATAGGTTAAAGGGTAAATAAATAGTCAAATTTCATCATTTTAGGAATAAAACACTAAGGAAATAATATTAAAACCTTGGTTACCAAATAAAGACAATAGAACAGCATAACTGATAACTTTGCAATATGAATAAGATAAAATGAATAAGATTATATTATTATTTAACACACAGATATCATTATACGCATAGAATCTAAATAGGCTTACAATTGAATTGAATACTAAACAAGCTTACAATTGAATTGAAAACATTATTTTATAAAACATTATTATGTTATTGCAAAATTTATTACAGTTTACAAGCAAAACATATAAGAACAACTAACTCTGTTTTCATCCAGAAACTTCATCTTGATTGACACATCGGCTCTCAAACGTTCGTACTTGTCCTTATAGACTTTATATCTCGTCTGGGCGTCGGTTAACTTATGAGTGACAGATGCATCGCGAGGTGTGGCCATCAGTGCATCGACATCTAATCTGTAAGCGTCGTATTCAACGCTAAAAAAATTAATAAAAACACTATATTAAGAACAATTAACATTCAATTATAGAGATAAATTAATCATTTTCGAATTCATTGAGTGCCGTATACTTTTGGTTAATTTTTTTTAAACAATGAAAGTTATTTTCCGAAAGAAAGCAATGAATTTTTTTAAATTTTACAAAATATTCTCTGTTCTAATGTTATTAGCAATTTGTGCTTCCGTTTCAAATCTCAACTTATAAAAAAGTTTGTATAAATTTTAAGCATCAAAAGATATGAAAGTTTCCTTAAACTGATTTGGTATATATTAGATCTATAGATAAAAACCTAATACCCAAAGAATAACTTGCTATATCATTTTCACTAGAGAAATTTATAAGACGAATACTATTGCTACAAACCGAGCAGCTTCGTATTGTTTGACAGTATGAAGCGTATCAGTGATCGTCTTATTGCATAAAGTATTCAACGTAGAAGTGAACAAATTCAACGCTCCTATAAACGAAACAAGATAAGCAGTATTAAACATATTAACCGAATAAAATAAACAATATTAAACATATTAACTAAGTAAAATAAACAATATTAAACATATTAACCAAATAAAATAAACAATATTAAACATATTAACTGAATAAAATAAACAATATTAAACTTATGATGCAAATGACTTGACAAATAAACCTAATCAGTAGCTAAAAGACACTTTTAATTTTGATTTGCCATACTTGTTCAAACTAAACTTTCTGTATAATGACTTTTACATTGCTTTTATTAGGTAAAATAACATTGCTATATTCAGCATATTTACTAAAATTATCTACAACAGTACCTCATGAATTTGCTCCGTCTTAATATCAGTAAAATTATAAAATATTCTAAAACATAACAACACAAACAACATACTTAGTAAACTGTCTCCATTTCTTGCCAGAACCTTCTGCGTCTCAGCGTTATACGCAAACTCTTCTCTCAGTTCCGGTGTCTTCTGCCCCATGTCGGCAAACGCTTCACTCAGAGAGCGCTGCGTCTGCAGCGCGCGATGGAAATGAGTAGCGAGAGCGTGTGTCAAATTCAGCACGTTAGCGTAGCGGTTCTGTGTCTCGCGTAGGTCCGTTATCTGAGCTTCTAGTTCGGCGTCTACTGTGCGTGAAGCTCGACCCAGACGCTCGGAAACTAGCTGACGAGTAAATTTGTAAGTGCTAAAGGACCATTCGCGGAGTTCGTCTAATTTGGATTGAGATGATTGGATGGATGGCGGGGTGGATGGAGATTGGGAGGGGGGTGTTTTAGTGGTAGAGGGATTAGAGGTAGGGGGGCTTGAGAGAGAGATGTTGCTCATTGCTGAATAAATAGCAAATTATACGTTGTTAAACAATTTAATTGAATTAATGTAAAATATCGTATAAAATTATAAAACTAAAAAAGTATTTATGTAAAAGTAAAAATAAGAGTTCAAAGAATTATAATTCAGTTCTGTAAACTCCGATTATTTCATAATTCTATTACCTGCGCCTCGGGGTGCAGCACCCTGTGATAGAGACGCGGATGGCTGAGCCCCGGGCCTTGTTTTATACTCCCCATATGATCTACTATCCGATGCACCGATAAATGTCATATCTGCACTGACACCTCCGTGCACAGAAATATTCGAATGACTTCCAACTGACGCTTCTTCTTTAAGCATTTCCTTCAGTTTTCTTTCTAATGTGTCATCATCAATACCATCATCAGATATAGGACGTCTGATAACGTCATTGACTGCTGATGACGTATCGGCCATTATAGAGAGCTGGAAAATGAAATTTGTTTTTAAAATTAAAATATTGAATTTTAATGATGTTAAATTAAAAAATAAGATAACATTTGTGTACTTTATAAGTCATCAAAATTAAGTTAATAGATAGGATGAGAATTATGATATTCAAGAAATTAAATCATAAAACAATAAATACTACATTGAAATGCAATATTTAAAAAAAAAATTAAAAATTAAAACAATTAAGCAGTTTCCTTTAATTGCGTCCATAAATTTAGAGATATTAGAATATAACAAACAATTTAATAATATAAATTAATTAAAATATACATAAATTATAGTAATTTAAATTAAATAAAATAAAAAATTAATAATAAATCACATTTACCTGCGAAAATCCACGTCGTGTTCACGAGAAGTTGAATCAGACTAATAAATAAAATCTAAATCAAATAATCTACTAATTTATAATTATTATCATAATATAGTACAATTAAAACAGATTTATTTAAATAATGCTTTATAAGGTTAGATTTGATATTAGTTTAGAAGAATTTGTATTTTTAATTCAGGATTTGTGATAAAATGTAAAATCAAAAAAGACGTCAATTTTACGCGAATTTTTATGGCGAAGATTTTTCAACAATTTCATAAAATATTCTCGTAAAATATTTATTATAAATAATTAGACGCTGTAGTTGCCTAATTAAATCCCTCGTTCATCATTTTATTTAATTCTATTTATATTATTTATATTAGTAATTATATAAATAAATAGTTAGAATACGTAATTTAATTTTCCATTGTTTGACGCTGTGTACAGTACAGTGGGACATTATTTTCTTGACTTTTCGACGATTCCCCAATTTTTTCTTATGTAGTAATCGTTAATAAATTAGCGTTAATTTTATTTGATTCAGTAATAAGATTTATTTTATAAGCATATAGTAATAATAATTGTAAAATCGACTTCATTATTGAATTTTTCTGATTTGTAGACCTACTGTTTAGTTAATTTAGGTGAGTTAAGTTGTTTTAAATGTTTTGTTTTTATTATCCGTATTCTATAAATGTATTACGTTGATATTTATGTTTAAATTTATTGCACTTGATTTTAAATGCTTTTAGTCAGCTATTTTATATCAAGGCAGATGCTGATACTCGTCGGATCGTTCCCTCCTGCCTTTCTCCTACCTTTGTCATCTCAGTGAATAGCTGAGCAATTCATCCTTGATTGCTTTCAATAATGGCGCGTGATTCCTTCAAATTTTTGTTCCTTCAAAGATCATTTAAGACGATTTTCTATCGTTAATTCTGAATTGAAGTATATGAATAGTTTATCGAAGTTATGTTCCATTATCATCGTGTTAATCTTTTCGAATACTTTGAATGAATATTTTGACTTAATGCAGTTTGTGAATTTCTCAAGATTGCATCTTAATTTGTTAATAAATAACATTTGAGCCGCTGTTAAAAGCATATAAGACGGACTCGAAGAACACTATTCTCCTCAAATAAGTAATGACATCGAAGCGATATGAAAATGAAGAATATCAACAGAAGTTGTGAATTCGAACTCGATTCATCAAATAAGCGTTGAAGATCTTGTTGATAACTCTTTATTTTTGACCAACAAAAACAGTTCAATTTCACTGTGAAATAGCGGAATATCTGCACACAGTAGTTGAAGCTTATCAAATATGCTATTTATATTTGAAATTTACTTTTTTATATTTAGTTTAGAATACAGAAGCTAAAATCTGTATCTCTAAATAGATAGTAAGTTATTAGCAAATTATTAAAATTAGTGTAGTACTAGTTAAAATTTAAATTTCTTTAATCAATATCAGTCTCATACTTTTCTTGATTTTTAATAATTGATGAGTGTTTTTAATGAAAAATAAATGACTTTTTATCATGTTATTTATCATTCGGTAATTATCAAAATTTACCCAAAATTTATTGTATTCTGTAATTGAGAATTTTTAAAAAATCTTGCACAACATTGGTGGACGTGTGATTGAAACAACGTGTGATTGAAAACTTCAAATTTATTGTCTATGCAAGGGCTGTGCAATATCCTGCTAAATTTAATAAATACACAATCTTTGTATATATATTTAATCAAATGCAATACAAATTGCATTATTTGCATTGCATTTTTATTTCCAAACAGATATGTGAACTGAGAATGCAGAAAAACATTCGATATTTATTACAAGTACTAGATACTTATGACATTGCTTTATGGCATTCAATGACAATAAAGAATACTTAGCAAAGCATCAACGTTTGTAATTTCATCTTCAATTTCGGGATGACATTATTTAGAACGATATTCATATCTATTTTGAAAGCGAGGAAAATTATCGATGAAAGACCTATTGATTAATTTCGCGTGCTTCCACGTAATTGGCCAGTCATCGAAATAAGTGACCAATAAGAACTAGTCTTAGTCATGGAAGCGGGTGTAACGTAGCGAATCAGTGAGATGCGTTCTATCAACGAATAGGAAGCAAGCGTTTAGTCGCAGTTTCCAGCATCAACTGTTAATATCCTACGCGTTTAATATGTATTTATTAATATACGTAAAAAAATATACGTAAGCGAAATCCTGCGTGTCAGAGTAATAGAATATTTTAATAGAAAAAAATAGTATTCAGTAATAGTGAAGAAGTTGTCTTTCGGCGATTTTTTTGTACATTACATGTGATGTAATTGTTATTTGTTTTATATCGTTGTTATCGATGTGTGTGTGTTTCGTTAAATGTTTTGTATTTGTTTCATATTGATAGAGTATTGGTTGGCTTTAAATTTATATTATTGTCGTGTATAGTTTTCATGTTTTACATTTTTATTAACAAGTTTCTTGTGTATTTTTTGTAACTTGTCACAGTTTTATTCTACAATATATTTTTATTACTGTAAGATGTTTTATTATCAACTAGTACACATATTGACATGAATTTGTTCTGCATCTTAATATCTTAAAAATTCCAATTTTAGTTTTAGATTAGCTTTATAATTATTTCAATTAAAACATGAGAGTTGTATAAATTTAATTAGATTTTTAATAAGTAAATTTAGCTTCAAAGAAGCGTGTCAAAATGGAGTATTGGTTGACTTTTTATAATATTGTACTGTACAGTTTTATTCTACAATATATATTTTATTCCTATGTGTTGTCATTATTATTATTTTGATATTTTGTTTATTGTAAATTTGTAATGTTTATTGATTACAAATTCATAATTGAATTATTATAATTGATTATTATAATTGATTGATGGCTTGTATTTCTATGTTACAGTTGGTGATAGAAGAAATTAAATTTTATCAATATTCTTATTTTATATTGTTGTGTACATCTAATTTATTGGGTAAGTCACTAAATCAACTGTGGATGTAGTAATTAGAATGTATATAGAACTCGATTATTAGTGCTTTTTTTATATCTGAAATTTTTAAGTATTATTATATGTTTGTTATATTTGTATTTTTGCACTCTATCTGCATTAACTTATTTCTTAACTTGTCTTTTTAAGCAAGATTAACTGATATTCTTTTTGATTTAAAATCTAGTGTATATTTAAAGAAAATTCATGCATTTAATGGAGAGAGATTTCATTGTTTGTTTAACTGTAGGACATCATGGCTTCATTCGGTGTCTGCAGTGACACGTCCGAGGCAGTACCTCTCTTTGCTCCACAAGGCCTCTTTCTCAAACCCATCGCTAAAATAAACATTAGCGTTCAACTTCCTGCACTCAAAAATCCCGGCAATTCTATTTCAAACTGGGAAGTGATGGAAAAACTGAAAAAAATGATAAAACCCGATAGTTTTTTAGTATTAAAAGTTTCCAAAAGTACTCTAGAGTTTGTCCGCTTCGAAGGGGAAGTAGAGAACAAGAGTAAGTTACAAATTCATATCGGAAATTTAGACGGTAAGACGATGAAGCTCAGTGGTTTCTCGGATGCTTTAAAAATTAGAGCCGCTGAGGCAAAGGTGGCATTTCCTTCTAGACATGACTGGGATTCTTTTTTCCGTGATGCTAAGAACATGAATGAGTTAAAACCAGGCGAACGTCCGGATACGATACATATCCGGGATCTGCCGAGTAGATGGTTCGCTAATAGGAAAGAGAAAGAGCGAGATATTCCAAGTGAAGTTATAGTACGTCGAGTGTTTGAAACATTCGGTGATATACAATGTATAGACATTCCTATGCTGGATCCTTATCGTAAGGAAATGTCATTTTCGAAGGGTTCCATTCAGACTTTTTCATTTGGACAAGATTTTTTGTTTGAGGTGTATGTACAGTATGTAGAGTATATGGGTTTTGTGAAGGGTATGGCTGCATTGAGAGGCATGAAGCTTATGTATATGGAAGAAAAGGATAGAGCTTTGACTGCTATAATTAGGGTTAGCTTTCTTCTGTACAAATTTAAATTCTTATTTTTTTTACTACTGCTTGTTCAAAATTATTGACTCGGCTTCTTTTAATTTAATTTTATAATGTCATCGTAATCATATTAGTTTAGCATATTTTGATTCAATTTTTATAAAAAAAACTAATGTCTGAATTTTTGATGCGTTGGAATAAATATTCAATCATATTATTAAGTGCAGGTGTTCTTAAAATAAATCACACTTTTTAAAAAAAAAAAATTCACAGCGATGTAATTTATTTGATAGATTTCTCATGTGCTTCTCTTTGTGTATTTCATCTGATTTGTTTCGTAGTGCGTGCTTGAGTGGAAACCTAAATAAATTTAATATATTTTCAGGTTTTTCATCTACTTATTAAACAACTAATTTACTTTTGTTTTCCTTTATTTTTAATCTGCCTTCAGGTAGATTTTGATAAAACGAAGCATTTAAGTGAGAAGTCAGTGAGAAGACGAGCGTTGGAAAGAGAGCGAATGAAGCAACTGGAAATAGAAAGAGAAGAGCGAGTAAGGAGAGAAAGAGACGAAGAAGATAGACGGAGGGAAGAAGAAAAGTAAGTTGACTTGAGCATATGGTGCTCAGTCTGTTCGGTAATTTAAATTTCAAAGTTTGTTGCTAAATAAATGTTGTTAAATCTGCTTAGTATAATTTTATTATATGGGCAGTAATCTTTGATTTCATCTTCACATCATGATAAGTTTACATTATGATAATTTACAAAATGATTTAATTTCATATGTAATATGAAATTAAATGATTTCATTTCACATAATCATGATTTCGCATCATGATAATTTACAAAATACAAATTGAGTTTTTTAGAGCGTTAATGTAAATGACATTATGATTAGAATTTTTATGATTAGATTAGATAAATGTTTACTTGTAATCTTTTCATAATATTTAGATTCAATTTGAAGTTGCTATTTTATTATATGATATAATGAAGTCTTGATTATTATTTTTTCTAAAATAGAATTCGGGTTTTAATTTTGAATTTAACTTATAAACCATCTTTGAGCTTCGTGATTAATTTCTGCTTTGATTAATAATATGAACACTTTTGTTTTCAACTTCCCTTGTAATTATAATTTCTTTAAGACGCCGGATAGAGTTAGAAGAGATGGACAGAGAGCAAAAAAGAGAGGAGAAAGTTAGGATCAGACAGGAACGGAGACATGAGAGAGAGGAAAAGAGGAGAATTGCTAAATTGGAGAAAAAGAGACTCGATGAAGAGAAAGAGATGCAGAGAAGGATCGCAGTGGAAGAGAGAAAGATACTCATTGCTCAACGAAAGCTTGAGACTATACGACTTCTTTCAGAACTCTTCAATAGAATCAAGGTTTGTCGTTCTTATTTTTTATTACAAAGTTTTGATTTGCGTTTAATTAGGGTTGCTTGTATTATTTCATCTGTTTAATATGGTATATTATTGAAGACTTTGTTGCAGGAATAAAATTATAATAAGGAGAGCTAGAAGTGTTTTTTTCATGACTTCAAAAAATTACCTTCTTACTTTTTATTACAATCAAGTACTGTATTATATTTGAATTTCTATATTATCTGTCTTTCAGGTAATGAAGCAACAGGAAGAACTCGAACGAAGGGAAAAGGAACTCGAACAAGAACGTCTGAGACAGATTGAGCTGGAACGACAGAGACGATTGGATGAAGAAAGGAGGAAATTAGAGGAAGAGAAGAGAAAACAAGAAGATTTACAAAGACAAGAACAGGAACTGAGAGCAAAGATTTTACGAAATATTAAGTTAATGGAAGAAAAACGGTCGGAGCAACAACGTGAAGATTTGAGGAAGAAAATCTCAGGAACAACAAAACTGAAGAGTGCCGTTATTATGAAAAAATGACGTGGAATTGTGTCGTAGACTTTTGTGTTTTTATTGACTGATGACATAATGTTGACTGATGACGTAATGTTGACTGATGACATAGTGTTGATGATGGCATTATGTTAATTTGATGATGGTGCAGTTTTATTGTAAAGTAATTTTAAGTTTAAGGATTTTTTACTAACATAAGATGATATATTTCATAAATTAAGTTTTTAGTTTTGACTCTGCGTTATCATTGAGTATCACTAATGGCTTTTGTGCTGATGTGATATTAAAACAACAAGTTAAACTATTGAATATGGTTAGTTTGTATTGTTTTGATAGATATAGATACTCTAGACTATGAATTTATTTTTAATTGTTAATCTCCATGGAATATATTTTTGTAAATTTTAATTGAAATGAAATATATAGTGAAATGAATGCTAAACACTGTTAAAATAGCTTTTTAAATATTTTAAAATATTGTTGAGAATAAGATTTGGTAACGGTAACATTTTAGCATAATATTTAAATGAACTAAAGGGCACATAATGAATCACACAGACATTCTTGTATACAGTGACTGATTATTATTTTTAGACAGCTGTACTTGAGCTTCTATAGTTTATCATCTAAAGTAATATATTACCTCAATATATATTTGAGTTTTTGATGTATCAAATAATAAAACTGAATCTTATTATGTGTTTTAAATTCAATTAATTCAATTCATCATTTCTGTGTTATAATTAATTATATTCTGCAGAGTACACCCATAGACCTCTAATTATATTGGATATAACTGTAATACTTATAAAATTAGAATTTATATTCAATAAATTCAAGTTTTAGTAAATTGATTTATTTTCTCAATTTTCTTCCTTTGTATTGTCGGATTCATTTCACCATAATCACTTCTAATGGCCATTTTAAGCCATTTATAATTTTTTAAGACTCCCATCCCCATTCTAAAAAACAGAAGTTTTAAAGTTGTAGATACTAATGCAATCGTTCAATTTTCAACTTTACACAGATCACTGAATTGATTAGATGTTTAGGACATTTCGTGTTATGAAGTTAATTGTAATAGAATTACAGTAATTTATACATTGATTAAATCTTTTATAGCATTTTGTAATATTTTCAATGAAATATCATTCTGTTTATATTGTTGTCTTTTTTGTTTACTACATCTCAAATCATAAAAAATAGTCTTGACACAAATAGTCTCCGGTTTTGACACACTCAATTATTAAAGTAAGAAATTTTCTTTAACACAATCTTTAATGATTTACACAGATGGGGAAAAACCACAATGAACATATAAACAATGTCTAATAATTCTTTAACTGCCTCAATACTAGTTAAGAAAAAGATCCCTCTTACTGGAAAAATTGTAAAAATTGTCTAAAGTGCGCATGCAGGTATCCTAAAACGGTGCTTCATCATTGCACCGTATTGTTAGTGTATTGTTAGTTTTTTTAAAGCTTGCATAAATGTTAGGTCTACAGTGTACAGGTCAAAATTATATTAATCATTGTCGCATTCAACTGAATGCTTTGTCATTCCATGAGGGTATTATCGTTCAGTAACACTGATTGACATAATACTCATGTGTTGGCTTATCATGCACGCGTTGAATCTGTAATTAAATGTATCTGTTTGATATCGCCAACATTACGAGTAGAATGTTTTTCTTTTGATGGTCAGTCTCATCCTGCCAAGCTATACGCCTATACTAGATCCACAGTAGTATGCTACAGTAGAATGAGTTGTCCGAGATTTTCTTGTGCCATGTGATCAAAGCGACACGCCCTTGGATGCAACTCGATCATTGATCAGAAAACTACATGTACAAACTTCTCTGAAGATACAGTGTGTTGAAAAATTATGCATATAAATCAATATTTTGGCGCATAAAAACGAATACAAATAATCGAATATAATTCGGCATTATATGAAATAATAGTATTGTATAATTTTTATTCTAAATATCTCGATTAAATAAAACGCATTGCAATGTATGTGCACATTTTTTGCAACAATTTTTTGCAAGCATTTGGAACTTTTACTTTGATAGCGATGTTCTGTTTTATCTTCCTTTAAACATTTCTATGTGCGACATATTCTTTAATTCACCAAATAAATGGAAGTTGTAAATAAAATAACATTAAACTATAAATAAATAGTAGAGAAACAAAAACAACAATGCAAAGAAAGGCTGAGACAGAATAACGAACCGTGATTAAATATGCCAATAGATATAAATATATATTATATACACAAATATGCATGAAACATTATATTGATTTAATTTGATTTTTACAATCTTTCAAATTTTAAGTTTAACAGCTCTTTAATATGCTATTATGCTCAATGCAAAAGTATTTGGTAATAATATTTAATAATTTTTTTTATAACAATGGAAACAAAGCTCTCATTTCTCGAATCTCAATATTCACAATAATTAGAGATGATAAGTTTCGCGATTTGATCTTAAATTAAATGAAAGTCAATTTGTCTACTACAATTTCATTCAATTTTAGGTTGTTCTCTGTTACGTTTAATCAATGAAATCAAAAAATCTACTGAGATTTCTCAAACAACTGTTAGTTGTGTCTGCCTTCATTTTAATTAAAACTATTATTTCAAACGATGCTTGATGTCATGTTAAACAAAGATGCTCGATTCATATTCGTTGTAGGCGTATATTCAAAATTCACGCATATCATGTTTAATGATTTATGCTCCTGTATAATATAGTCTTTGAACAGAACGATAGTCAGCTGGTTTTCAAACTCTGATTTACGATAGACAGATTCGGCAACATAATTATCTGTTGTGGCGAGTTTGTCTCATCTCAACTAATGAGTCGATCAGTTGAAAAACGGCGACAAAATCTTTCATAGAAATGAAGCGATAAAAGTCGTCGATTCACTTTCATTTATTAAAGCGTCACTTTATTTTCTCAACTTAAACAGAACAGAACAGGCGCTGGATATTCATAAATCTAAGTTTAGAACTTTCATTAGACTACTTAACAGTTACTTGGTGTCATATAATATGCTTCATTTTTACACATTGACACTGCATTAGGAAGTATTAAAATAGGCTGTGTATATAGTATACAGGCTAATGTATTCGTTGAATAAATTAAAGACTATTTATTAGCAGCGTTAATTTAATTATTATTGTTAGAGATTTATACAAAGTATTATGACTGTCTGGTATTCTGGTTAAAATACATTTATGTGCTCACTCTTCTATTGTGTAGCAACTTACTGTAAAATTAAATTGCGATATATATAGAAATATGTTAGAAAATCAACCATAATGATAACACATCTAATAGAGAGAGCTGAATACCCGGTATATTTTATGACTTCCGAACAAATTTAAAATTATTATTTTTGTGTAAATATTAATCTCCAGTATATTTTGTATTATTTACAGTTGATTCAATTGAATATGATTCATATATTTAAAACAGAACTTATTATTAAATAGCATTATGCAACGTTTAGTACGGAAATTATGAATGTAAACATTTACGATATGTTTTAATTAAGCTCATATCTTGAGAAGATTATTATTGATCAAATTAGATAAAATAATTGAGCTCATCGATAAAAAGTTATTACTTGAATCATGAAGTATATTATCGAACCTCAACTTATATTCAAAACTCAACATTAAGTTTACCGTAATTTGTGTTAATTTTAAATCCGCTAAAAATATTATCTTAATTTTTCTTCTAGTCAGAGCGGGATAAAGTTTTTGTAGGCCCGTTTCACAAATAAATTAGTAGGCCCCACTATAGCTGCCTCGCATAAAAAATGCTCTGCATATATGAAATTACAAGAATAATATTTGTAATTTAATTGTTTTCCTCACTGCAAAGTTGTGAATAAAATGCTAACGCTGAATCGTTAAATTATTTATTACAACCAAGATATTTTTTTATTCTTAACGAATTTGCATGTAACAAGTACCGATATCTTTCCTTATTTTGTCAAAGTAGGCCCCTATTTTTTTCCATTTGTGAGTAGGCCCGTTTCAATTGAAACAGTCGCAACATTGTTAATCCGGCACTGGTGAAGTTTCATCATTTATATTCGTTACTATTAAATCCTTAATATTTTGAGGCGTGGACAAAAGTCTCCAATAAATATGTAATTGCTCTATCAGACGATAGTCTATATTTAAGTCGTCTTTTAACTAAAAAAAATCTAAAACGGTATCGTGTAATACAAATTTAAGATCTCTGAAGTTACATAACTTTATAGCAGATAACATTGCAGAAATGATGAAAATATAGTATGAGCTTTTGTAATGTGAATTTTTCTCGGAAACGGCAATAGTTCTAGAAATAAATTTATTGCAGGAACTGTTACATAATGATACCATGCATTACACTGCTCCGCATCATGTACATGCCTAATATTGCATTGGTTTCTTGAATTTGAATTTTCAGCATTAGGGTTGATTCAAATTAAAGTCTAAAATGTTAGTTATTAGAATTTGTAAAGATATTTTAGGATACAATTTTAAAACTGTTTTCTTGTCGTTTAAAATCTTCACAGAACAATTAATTACAAAAATAATCAAATTCGCAAACTAAGTAGCACAAAACATTAAACATCATTGAACAATCAACCAACATTATAAACATGGTATTTCAAATATACATTTTTCAAGTTGGAGTTAATTAGACATACTTATTCAAAGTATTCAAATTGCAAAAAATGTTAATTAAGTGCTGCTCATAACTGGTACCCGAAGTTATTACTCAGAATGTCGAGTAGCTTGTGCATAACGATACTCAATCAGCTTCGTTTATTACCTTGCACCGCTGGAGCATTAACAACTGTTGAGTAGGTGTGTTTCACCCGGCCACCAGTTTGTCTGAACCTTTAACTTCTAGAGAAACCCTCAATGACGCCTCTGCGTAATCATTACACCTTCATCCGTCACCTGTTCGCTGACCGCGCGACGCGTGCGTTCTTTGACTTTCATCTCGATATCGCGCCGCGGACTCAACCCTTCAATTATCGTCGGAGCACTAACTAGCCAATAAGCGCTTGGTGTGGTACGCTTCGTTGCATCGACCTATCAACGTGAAAGGCTTTCGTGGCGGCGCAAGGCTTTAAAAACAAACTACAACGTTGTCGAAATAGTCATTAGGAATTTCAGTTGAGTGAGAGCGGCATATTTTTAATATTCTTAAAATCATTACTTCAGTTATAAGTTGACTGTAGGGATTTTGAGATATAAAAGGTGAGAGCAGTTATTTTTTACGTTGCTATAGATTGTGCTGTATACATTTTTTTATTGTCGAATTTTAATTACATATTTAATAAATAAATATAATAAATAAATATGTAAATAAAAAAATA
This sequence comes from Oconnorella tubifera, assembly GCA_034700105.1. Lineage (NCBI taxonomy): Eukaryota > Metazoa > Annelida > Clitellata > Enchytraeida > Enchytraeidae > Oconnorella > Oconnorella tubifera. The sequence goes on from JAQIXG010000175.1 coordinate 20,140, forward strand.
AAAAATCGATTAAGTTAAAAATTAATTAAGTATGTTATAAAACATTGTCTTTGAAAAAATAGAAATTGATTGAACTTTTGATATTTTCAAGATACTGACTTTTTTATCCAGTTGGTAAACTTTTAATATAATAATATTGCAATTATGACATCTTTAAAATTGATATTTTTATATACATAAAAATTTATATTTTTATTGACTTTAAATTGTTAATCCTAAAAATAATGTCCTAAAATGTAATTTTTTAATTAAACTTTATTACTTGTTAAATTTACAAATATATTTAAGATAATGTGTATTAGAAATTCGTGAAAATGATCACTTAAAGCGAATTATCAGATTGACACAATATTTAGTGAGAGTGTAAATTAGACATTCGCTAAAAGAATATTACTTACATGGTTCATTTGTCTAATGGTAGTTTAATAAATATATGATTATATTGCAATTATGACAAGTCACATTATTTAAGATTATTCTCTATTAATAATCCTGTCAGTCGATTTATCAGATAACATGTCAGATTTGTAATATCATTAAATTGTGTGTGAGAGGCAAGTTATGCAAGCCAGTTTAGCTTCAAATATAAATGGAAACTGTAGCAGATGTGCCATTATTTCGATTATCGGTTAGAATTTTGAGAACAGATGTGTTGAAACCGTTTTACTACCGTATACAAGACTATATATATTATAGCAAACGACATAGTTGCTCAAATAATATGCAAATCATTTTTATATTATTCTTTCCACGAAACAAAACCTTCAGATTTTTTAATTTGAAAACAGTAATAATTTGATAATACTTATCTATAGATTATTTGCACTTTAATTTAATAAAGCAAGCTAACAAATGTTAACATAAAGTATAATTCAGTAATTTAAATTTTTTCATTATAATTGCAGAAAGTTGTGATTATAGCTTCGAAATGGCTTCGTTTCATCTAAAACATCCTTCTATTCATTTTGATTGCAAATCAGCGATTACTGTTCGCTCGATGATCGACAAGTCAGGTTGTTCAAGGAAAAAACAAAACGAGACACATGTTAATAACGAACATCTGTCTTCACTGCATAAATCAACATCATCAGGAATGAACATGGGACAGTATCAGACTCCAGATATGCAGCAAAGGTGTTCCTCTTTTCATCGATCATCAGGAAGGACACCCTTTTCTACCCTTCAAGCAACGGCTGTGTCTCAGCATGAAAGAAATTCATTTAACTATAATGGAGAGTCCACTGTTAATCAAGGTTAGTTTTTATTCTAAGTTAATTTTATTATTATATGCTTATTTTTGCTAGTTTAATATTTGTACAATTTTTGAAGACGACTTGATATAATTATGCTAAAACTGAATGTAATTGGTTTCAATTCTCGTTTTGTAGTCTGCGTATATAACTCTTAATAAAAAAGTGATACAATTGAGAATAAAAACGTTTAAATTGAAATAATTAGATATTTAATACTAGTGGAATCAGTAATGTATTTATTTTATTTATAGATAATTTGGCTTTGGCAATAGTTTTTTAAATTTTCAGGATACAGTCAAGATTATAATCTATTCAGCAAGTGATTATCCTTATATTCAAGAGACTATAATCGCTTTGCAGAAAAGACCTACAATTATTATAATTACTTGATTACGCAAAATCTAAAATATATACCATTCTGCATGTCTACATAAGTACTCAATAAATTTTAATTATTATTGACATCAAAGAATAAGCATAATATTTAAATATCTGTATTTTAGAAATAGTCTAATTATTCTTGATATGCTCAGCTGACTAGGCCTATTCCACATTTAGATATTTATAACCTGATTTATCCCGCAGTTTAATTAGTGCTTAATGGCAATAAACGAAAAGTTTTATTTCATTTATTTACTACATTTAAAAGTTGGCGGTTAGGATTTATCTTTTTACAACGCTACTTTTCTCTACGGGAGAAACTTCAAGTGCTTCGAGCTATAAACAGCCGCTGATGATGACCGATAAAGAGAGAAAATAGGAAAAAGGCGATAATATTTACTGACCATTGACACTCTATAATCGGTTGATCGACAAGTTTATTTGACAATAACGACACTCAACAAGAATGGATTGACATATTAAGACGACTTTGAAGAACAAATTTGTGATAATGTCTATGAATTTCCTTCCGTAGCCTTAAGGATCGACTGTTTTACGATCTTGTTAAGAGTCTGTTCAATTCAAACACAGGCAGTGTTTTGTAAAAAAGAAAATAGTCGTTATTTCAAATATCTCTTCATATCATCGACTTCTTTCCCTCTCTTTACCCCCTTCATAACTAGAGCGTGTTGCTTTAAGGCACGCGCAACAATGCGTAAATTGTTCAAAGGCACGCAGTTGGAACGCGTTTGACGACAGGTGGCTGGTAGAGTTCATCTATTGTGCCGCGATGTTAGGGCTTGTGGCAGAAACTAACATTTATATAACAGGATTTAAATAAAAAAAACTTAATATTATTCTGTACGCTATATATAAGTGTACATTGTTTCACCAATAAAATAAGCAAAATTGTATTTACTTTTAGAGTATTCTTTCTGTCTTAGGGCAATTATTATACAGTTCTCAAATTAGGCCTTAATAGTGCAAAGCAAGTAATGCATCGTAATTTTTTTGAAAACCGGTGAAATTGTGGAGGGCGAAGCTCAGTTACCCATGAGCACTTTTTTTTATAAAAAATCTCTAGCTATCTGTAGACATTTGTTCACGTGAAAATTACTATATAGTAAGCCCAGAAAAAAAACATTAAGAATTTCTGCCGCATCCTAGCGAAAATTTGAAAAACTGAAATTTAGATAATACAGTTGATATGTGTAATTGGTATAACTGATCTCACAGAGAGCACGATATCTTCTGTTTGCGTGTACATGTTATATAATTCATAAAATAGAATTATATTCTAAAATATCTAATAATCTATATATAAACTGCATTATACTATTTATTGTATTATTTTTGTATCACTTTTACAGAAAACATTCAAAGAAAGCGTAGTAGAGAAACAACCCCAAATAATGAAAATAAGGAAAATGAGGATGTCATTTCAAAGAAGCTGCGTATCCCTGTTCATAAATCAGCTACCTCGAAACCATCTATTTTTAGCAACGTTGAGCTACTCGCTAAACCCTCTGGATCTCAACAACCAATCAGCGCTTTCCAATCCGTGTCAAATGTGACGTCACATTCATCTTATTTCTCTAATAATCCCATGCCAAATTTTACTTATCCAAACAACGTAAATAGAATTAGTACCAATGTTTCATCGCCTTGGTTGAATGTATATTCTACCGAACATAAATATAGTGACTTTTCCAGAATAATTTCACTTAAATTTCTCACATCAACCAGTCCTTTGTCCAACTGTTCACAACATTCTCAGATATCATCACAGATACCAAGTCATCTTTTATCAACAGATGGTTTTAGGTCGCTTGGAGTTGAGTCTCACGAATCTACAGCGCATCGTACTATGCTTGGTCAGATGCCCGTTATGGGTCCCAGTCAACTAGTGCCTGGTTTACAGGTGAATATATTATACAGTATACTGTCTAGTGTTTAGAGATTATGAAATTAAAGATTAAATTGATATATAATTAATAAGAAATAGTCTTTAGTAGAATTTGATTTATTCCTTGTTATAAGTGAATGTTACATTTTTCTTTTAATTTTTATTTGTGTTTTTAAAGTAGAATATAACTTAATCTACTTCCTCGTTATATATTGCTCTCTGATCTGAACTTTATAAAAGTGATTTGTACTAATTTTAGTTATTGTAATTGATACATGAATGATTTATCTAATCTATATTATGTAAAATATGAAACCTGTTAATACATTTCTTTGATTTAATTTAGCCAAAAGCATTTGAACCCGTCAATGGTGGATATGGAATCAAGCATCCATTACTTCAACATAACTCAGTTAAAGAGAGAAACAACATGCAAGAGTTTGGTGAGCATATTTTTGCTTTAAAATAATAATTTCTTACAAGAAATATTCATGGATAAATAAAAGTAAATCTATGTAACAGTTTTCAATTATATCAGTAATTAAAACATTCATTTTGCAAGTACCTCTGAGTGCTATTTACAATTTATGATATTTAAATTCAAGATTTTGTTTGCCATCCGAGTTGTAATCTAGCATTAAATTTGGCGCTGAGTAACATTCTAGTTAATTATTATTATTAAAACTATTTATTATTATTTGTGATGCAAACGAGATTTTCCCATATTGCGGGAAATGTAGCGCAGTATAATAATTAGAAATTATTTTTTTTGTAGTTATAAAGACAGACGACAATCAGTTCATGTGTCAGATCTGTAAGAAACTTTTTCCCCAGCTTCGCATGTTGACCAGACACCTCAAGTGTCACAGCGACATCAAGCGATATCTGTGCACGTTATGTGGAAAAGGATTCAATGATACATTCGACTTGAAACGCCACACTCGCACTCATACAGGTTTAAATTTTAGCATTTTATTACTTTTGCAGTATTATTACTTTATTTATTTTTTACAAATCAATTCATATATTTATCTTAGAGTTTCCATCATTGTAGATTTAATCATAATATATCATAACTATCATTATTTACAATACGACATAAAATGACTTGAAAATGCATAAAAAATTACACTTTTTATTTGTGCTTACAATTTAGAAATGTATTCGTTTTTTTGACATAGTAACTTATTAGAAATGATAGGAAAACATCTACATTAAATTTTTCATATTACACGTTATGCAAATAAATCTGCATGGAACACATTTCATTCTGATTTTACTTTGAGATGTAAATATTTTCTTTAACATTTCAGGAGTCCGACCTTACAAATGCGACCACTGTGACAAAGCGTTTACACAACGCTGCTCTCTCGAATCACACAATCGCAAGATGCATAATTTATCGCTGACGTACGCGTACAAGCAACGACGCAGCAAGACGTATGTGTGCGAAGAGTGCGGTCACACAACAGGCCTACCAAGTGTACACTATGAGCATCTCAAAGTAAATCATCCCTACTCGCAAGCTCTGATGAAGTCTCACGATAAGAGAAGGTTTCAAGACAGTCCACTCAGTAGATCATCCACTAGTCAAAGTACAAGATACTTTGATGAAAATTCACACTTGTCATCGTGTAGTTTGTAATAGTGTAATTAAATTTTAAAATTAAAATAATGTAGATAATATATTTAACATGATCAAATGATCATTAAAAATTCAAACACATGTGGAAGAATGAGAAGTTTATTTTTTGATTATTTACATTTTATTAGGTCTAATTTTACAACAGTTTTGTTTATTGTATTATGTGATATGGGGCGTTTGCTTAGACCTCGTACTATGAACGTGAAAATAGTGTGATTCACAAGAGATAATTTTTAATTCTTTTCAATTCTTTTTCATGCAGTGCAGTGTATTAATGTATATATATGTAATTTTGCTATAACACTGTGATAACATTTGAAATTTATGAAGGAATATTATTATGCAGTATTTAGCATGAATTTGTGAAAGAAAATAAAAATTGTCATATTTCTGTATTATTAAATGTGACTGGATGAATGTGACAATTGTGATATAATAGTGACTTAATTTGACGTTGAGATTGTGCATTACTGAAAACTTTGTAACACTTGTAAATATTGTAATGATTGTGTGATTGGAGTGATTATTGTAGTGATTATTGTAGTGATTGTGTGAAGTGATATTATAGCTAAAGTTTTGCTGTACATATTTAAAACGTTGTTGTATATATTTGTATATAATAATGACTTGTGCGTTATTTTGACTGTTGTTGAATTTTAATTGATAACATTAATTGAACTATAAAGTACTTGCTTGCGAACTCTGTTTTGTTACAATTTTTAAACTAAATTAATTTTTCTGAATGCTTATAACAATGGAATATTCTTTAACTAATTTTCAATGATCACTCAGTAGATGCTTTGACTTATCAGATTACTAAGCCGATATTAATTTTGAAAATATGAGCGATGGAGAATAAAATGTAATTAGCAAGGAATCAAAAAATAATGTCTTTAATTTAGCTTGAATATATTCATTATTTGATTGCATTGATTGATGGAGCAAACGAAACTGATACGGCAAATAACTCATAACAAGTAGTTTGCTATTTTTAGTAGTAGTTTGAAAGCAACAAATAACAAGTTGTTTAGTTTCTATAGTTTTTATATATACTTCTATAGTTTTATATATATGCCAAAATAATAAACTACAAGTAGTAGTTGAAAGATTACTGAAATATTAACTGAAATATTAAAAAAAATTAAGAAATATTTATTTAAATGATTAACTGAAATATTATTCAAGATAAAGCAGCGCAACTTTAAAAAATTAGTTGACATTAACATTCGTTGAAAAATTAAGCGGTTTCGTTAGCAATTTTCCAAGGGCAATTTTTAATTAGCAGTTTTTTGTAGGGCCTACATTAACGCAGTTCTTTTATGCGAACAGTTATTTATTTGTCGTCACAAGTTCGATCGTCACTGCATTTGTATCGATTATCATCATTTGAATTTGCTTAGTTACAAATTGTCCTTTCATTGCGTCACATTTCATTGTAAGTCAGAGATTAAAACTTCAGTTACAGTAGAGGACAATCTTGCGCTTGCAGAGCCCATTTTAAAAAAACTTCAGTTTAAATTAATTGTATTTGATTAAATATATAAATTTAGTCGCGTAATTTCACGAAATTTATTAGGTAAGCTAATGTAAAAAACTTAATTTTATTTTTGCTTATAATAGTATTTTTATAATATTTTTGCTAATAAAATAATTTCATTTTCAAATGTAAGATCTGAAGATTTTTATCGAGTTAATGTAATTTTTCTCATTTGATTTCAACTTGTTTATTTAAATTTCTGATGCTGTCGTCTGAATGAATTTAAAATGTGTGGAATATAGCTGAATTTTATAAAGTTAGTTTTAGACGCGTTAGTTTTAGCTCTTTTTTAATAAATCTATGTTAATACTAATTTTTGCATGTAGAGACAGTAAGTCCAATTCTGAGTGCATATCGACTGAGTGCAAAACAACGATGGCGACAATTCAACCAATGAGGCCCACTGCACCTCTGGGCCAGCCACGCATCTTCCCACCACAGCTAAATACAAACAAATCGGCTGCAGAGTCCGCGACAATTCCATCGAACTGGTGCATTACCCAAGTTAGTAGCGCATAGATTTACTTCTTAATGTCGTTAACATATCACTTCTGAATTTAATGTAAAAGGACAATTTTACTAATGAAAATTGCATAAAATTAAAGGGATACGCGAATTTATTGCTAGGTGAAGGTGATTAGGACTTCTTACTTGTGGTCCATTAACAACTTCAGTTACTGTCGTTCTGAAGTCGGCGAAGTGCTCAAAAGCTCACCGTTCGTAACTGGTCCAAATGATAAGCTCAAATGGTAATTAAGTTATTTAAATATTTTTTAAAGTTCACATTAAGCTATTCATAGAAACTCGACTCGAATCAACAGTACAAGTATTTCGAAATCTCACATATAAAATCTCTTTCATTCTGAATATCGGAAATTTTATTAATGTTATATATAGTAGAGAATCTATTGCCATATTTCAGTGCGACAGCTGAAAAGCTTACGGTAAAGCTAAGTTCTGCGGTAACTTCCTTGTGATAATCAGTGCAATATTGATTGTAGACGTTTGCTGTTATAATTTGAATTTGTTTCAATTACTTAATTTATCTATTTACTTAAACGTTGCATTATTTATTCTGATTTGATTTAGCACGATTTGCTTACATTATATTAATGATTTTTTTCTTACATTACACGAATGAAGTGTTTGACGTCGTCGTAGGTACGATGAAACGTCGTTAAGATCATTGATTGAATACGTTAAGATCATTAATTGATTGATTAATTGATCACTCATGTTTTTTAGGTGCTTGCGAATGAATCCAAAAGGACTCGATGAAGATAGCAAGGATTACGTGTCGATATATCTGCTCCTTGTCGCCTGCAATCGATCAGAAGTTCGAGCGAAGTTTAAATTTTCCATTTTGAAGAACGATGATCGATCTGAAACAAAAATCATGGGTTTGTGAATGCTATTTTGTAATGCATTTATAAATCAAATTTTTTGTAATAATAATTACAATAGTTACTCTCAACTTTATATGAAGATTATTTTTCATTTGGTGAACGTTAATTACGTTACATTTTTAAAGACGCACTGAGGTAAGCCAAAACATAAATTCGAATATTTACTTATTTTTTTTTTTCTGAGAAGTAAAATGTATCAATAACTTCACATAGTAATTCTTTTGAGTATGAGTTTCCACATACGAAAGCTAATATTTTTTACACAGCACAGGTCTAGTTTAATAATTAAGTGTCATTTTTCAGAAAGCCAACGTGCCTACAGATTTGTTCAGGGAAAAGATTGGGGTTTTAAGAAGTATATTCGTCGTGACTTTCTGATGGATCCCGTGAATGGACTGATCGATGACGATAATCTTACAATTATTTGCCATGTAAGTAGTTGATTAATGAATATTTTAATAGTGAGAGAAAAAAAAAAAAATTCGTCACAACTGAAATTATTTCAATTTATTATCAATAATTTTGATTACATTTAAATACAGTCACTACTATTCCTATTAGATTAGTGACATTTTCTTTATATAAAAATTGACAGAATATCAGCGGCTGGATTATGTTTTCACTACTTTCTCAGTATCATGATTTAATTTTGAATCCTTGGATGTTTAATTTATACATTTGGTTTGCAGTATTTGATCAAATCGAACTTGTTATAAAGTGTTTGAACTCTGTGTTAATATGACTGGTTTATTTAACTTAACTTTATAATTAACGGCAAGCCTAGACTAAATACTTTAGCAATACTGGATACAGCGCTACTATAGAACTTCATTAAAGCTTGACATCTACAACATTATTAAAATATCCACATTAATGCGTTTTGAAAGCTTATGTGCAACTCGGATCATTTTTTCTGGCTTCATTATTAGGTAAGCATAGTGGGAGAGATTACAAATCAGTTGAGTAAGGGTGGAGTCGTGACAGATAGGATCCCGGTCTGTGATCTCGGGGAGCAACTAAACGAGCTGCTTGATTCATCGCTCTACACTGACGTCACGCTTGTATTGCCAGATAAATCAGAATTCGAAGCTCACAAAGCTATTATAGCATGTAAATATAATTCATCTCTGGCTGTTTGTTTAAAATAAAAATTGTGGTATTTGCAATGTGTTATATATTTGTGCAAATTGTAATTATTGAACTTAAAATTTTATATTTTGAAGGGTTACATTATTTTAATAAGTTGTTGCTTAACTTATCTTTTTAACAAAGTATTTTTTATTTTTAGCGAGATCTCCGGTCTTTGCAAGTATGTTCAATAGCAACATGACTGAAAACCAATCGGTATGTAAAATATTGATGATGTTCTATGCGTTAATCGAATTCTTTCACTAATTGTATCATTCGTTTTTAATCACCCGGCCAAATTTAATTTGTGATAGTTAATATGAAATTTATTGTTTTAAAGCAATTGCAATTATGATTATTGGAGAGGTTTAAAATGTCTTATTGTAAAATCACGGAAAATAAAAGATATAATAGCCTACTGTAGTAATTTATATAAGTTGCATAAGTTATATAGTTAGATTGCTATAGTAATAAGAGAATTAAAACTCACCGACTCTTAATAACCCCTTGAGTAACATAAACAAAATATTGAGATACTTTAATATTCAACGCCTTGGATAAACTGAATAAAAAGATTACTTTTCTAATAATGAGTAGTACAACTGTTTTTCTAATTATACTTGTAACAGAACAGAGTTGAAATTAAAGATTTGAGTCGTGATATATTGAAAGAAATTCTGAAGTTTATGTATTCTGGAAAAACTGGACCACTGGATGATATAGCCGGTGAACTACTTGAGGCTGCAAATAAGGTAAGATTGAAATGCAAACTACACGGCCATATCAGTATTTAGCGTTTCTTCTTAACTCCTCGTTTTGTTTCCGAGCAATAAATATAAATTGAATCTTCAGAACTGCAAGCATTACCTTATAGTTTTGTACTGAAAATTGTTTAAATTTAAACCTACAAGTTAGTTCTCGTTACTTTCAGTATCAAATCACCAGACTTAAGACCATGTGTGAAGAAGCTCTACGAACCAAGCTTTCAGTTGAAACAGTTGCAGATATTTACGCTCTAGCCGATATTCACTCTGCCGATAATCTGCGCGAATATGCTATCGACTTTATCAGCGGGTTTGTTACTTTAAAATTGTTTAAAATTTTTGTGTTGATTTTATGCCTAAAATGATTCTTTTACAATGATAATATAATGCGATTGTTATGATACAAATAATTATAATTTCTCTAAAAAATTAGTCTAACATTTATCTATAAAATTTACACGACTTTGTTTTTTAGTGGATAGTACGTTTAGTGACTGTTATTTAATGGTTACTTCAAAATAAATTTTCCCTAATCACTGAAATGATGCTGATGATGGTTATTTTAAACTTCATTAAATCAGCATGTAGTTGTAATTTTACTTATTAAAGAAAAACTAACTATTGCTAACTATTATAAATCATTGTAGTAATGCAGAATCAGTGACAGAGACACAGACATGGAAGGATCTCACAAGTAAGAATCCGCATCTCGTCAATGGCGCTTTCAACTCACTCGCGGCTAGAGCATCAACAGTTCCTAATCGCATCAAAAAACGCAAAAGAGCGACACCTTAAGTCACGTCACGCAAATGCTGCGTACAATTGAACTGTTTTAACTATATGGACTTGAACAATGTGTTAGGACTCTATCGTTTCTTGATCTTTTAATCGCGTTTTGACAAAAACATTACAATATGCAAGTTATTTTACAGTTTTCACAAATCTGCTATTTTACTGTAATGTTTATTATTTGATATTTTTTCTGTAATGCTTATTATTTGCAATATCTATTAATCATATATTACGCAATTTCGCGATGAATTTTTTTTATTGCATTTTTATTTTACTTGAAAAAGAATAAAATATTTGAATTAAATTTGATTGTTCTTGTGTTATTACTGATTAGGCATCACACCAACTAATCTACACCTATATGATTCATTTTTGTAAGTATTATTTTCCAAATAATAATAAAGTTCAATCAAAACATTTCTGACATGAGAAATTAAAGTTTTTATTTATATAGCTTCACGATACATGAAGTAATAAATGACAATTTACATGAATGTACAAACATGACTAACGCATTTTGTGTTAATTATATATTTATTTATTGTGTTAACTATATATTTATTGGCATTTGAATAATTTTTATTCACCGCATTCAAACAAAACCAAAAGTTATGACAATTTTTTTAATTAATCACATAATCATTCTGTCTTGAATATTTTACTGCAAAAAAAACTTTGTAAAATATCCTGCATAACAGCTACTGCTCTTATCACTTATTATAAGCTTCAGAATCATTTACATCACAGATCCAAATGCATTTAAAACTGTACACCCTCGCACAATCTAACAAAAATATATCCCTACAGTCTTGTAACGCTATAATAATATCGAATACATAAGCAGGTCAGCTGTTTTTGAGGATAATCGCTTTAAAAAAATCAATTTCTGTTGGAGGTTGTATTGTTATTGAATGAAGTAAATCATGACAGAAATCTAAAAATGATAATTAAAATAAAGCAGGCTTGTTTTTGAGTGAAGAGTTCAATGTATTAAAATACAGAACATTTGTTATAAATAAAGTATTCTCTGTATCTATCAAGTTTTAAAATATCGAACTGTCACTTATTGATTAACAATACAGGCTCATTGTAAATTATACTATATCAGATTCATAACATGAAATACAAATTCATATTTTAACAAGATGACAAATTTTTTATTATCAGCACAGTATGCACCAAATATATTGATGAGTCAAAAATACATAGAATCACTATACCATTTACAAAAATTACATTTGCTTTAATTAATTGAACAATACTCTAATTAATGAATTTCTTAATAAAGCCTTTAAACAGTATTAATGTATTGCAATCTGATTACAAAACAAAAATACTTAATAACTTAAAAAACAGAATTTTCAACAAATCTAAAGAAAATAAAAAATATTTTGATCAAATTAAGTGATCTAACAGTTTCCTAGCTGTAACGGAGTAACTCAAATATAAATTATAACAAAATATATGCGCATAAAATAAAGTTCTTAAATGAAAGTCGTTATTAATATTATTGTGAATAATTAGTTTCTCTGAAATAAAACGAGTTTTCTTATCACACAGTAAAATATACATAATTGGCTAGAAACTCTCTCTTAATGAGATATAAACATTTCTGTAATGTGCTTTTGAGAGAAAATATAGTTCTGTACAAGTACTGAATTTATCATTGAATTAATGTGTTCAATACAATTACATCACAGGATAGGTGGAGGGACACTAGACATTGAAGAGGTTGTGCTTGCTCCAGATGTCAGATATCCAGCTACTCCAGGTCCTGTTAAATACAGCACTCCTCTTAAATAGAATATCATTTTTAATATCATAATTAAATTAAAAGACAGTTTAGAATAACAACAGTTTAGAAAGACTATAAAATGATTGGTTACTATAAAAGAAAGGTTAATTAACACAAGTCTAATTGAATTTCAAGGTATAAATTCAAAAGTGTAGCAGATTACCTGTTAAATATCCGGACACTTCTCTATCACTAATAAACAGATCATGCCTCTGATCTTTGTATTCTTTCCAAACAGGATATTTATTCAGCATTTCCGTTATCTATATAATTTAAAAATATCAATAAATTTAATAAATCAATCAATAAATTTTAATCGATAAGAAGCCAATTTTCACTTTAAAAACTGATGTAATATGATAATCAGTTAATTTTAGTAATTATATGACAAGAACTATAAATAATACCTCTGATATCAAATTATTTACTTAATTTGAGTATAAAACACAAAAACTATGATAAATTAACATTCTAAATTAACATGCTTTTGGTGAAGTAGTAAGAGTGCTGGACTCAGAACCAAAAGTTTTGAGTTTCATATAACGTCCAAATAAGGCTTCATTAAATTCACTTCACTTAACATCACCATTAGCATGGTGCTTAATTCAGCAGCTTCTTTCCAATTTTCAAACAATAATCAAGAATTTAAAGCCAAATTCATCTACATTTCCAAACTTATTTCATTTCAAAATTAACAGTTAGATTAGAATGTGATTTAGTTAGAATTTTTCAATTCAAACTAACACACAAAAATAAATAAATTTATCATTCAGATCTACATAAAGTCTCAGTATGTTTACATTGAAATTCATAGTACTACATTGTAAATACTGTGACTTTATATAGTATTTACAGTACATAGATATTCATTACCTGTTCACCATATCGTAAGCTGGACTGCATTGCCTTCAGTGCGTTCACTATCTGAGCCTTTGTTGCTGCTGGCTTCTCTTGAGACTCTAGCCCTGTCTCCAACAACTGAACTAAAAATGTTATTGTTTCTGTCTTGATTGCCTGCGAGCAAATCAAACAAACAAAACTAAAATTGTTGACAAAAACAATAGAATTGTGGATTAAATCGCAACCCAAGTTGTACATTAAAACTCTAATATAAATTTGATCATAACAAAAAGAGATAAAAAAGATGAGAAAACCTGTTGTACAAGTTCATCTTCTCCCAGTTGAAACATTCTCATAAAAGCCTCGCACGCAACATGAATCATATCACGCCTCACTTTCATTGCCATTTTCATTGGTCCGATACAATCCACCTGAGCCATAGCCCGTATACAAACCTGTACACCAAACAAATACCAGCATTCATATTGTCATTGCTAACTTTATCTGTTTCATTTAAGATTCAAAATTCAGACAAAATTAATTAGTTTTTAACAAGAAGTCAAATAGAAAGTTGATTGACGTACGTCACTATATGAAAGTTGTTGAACAATTCTGATGGCGGATTGTGGCACGCTGTCATTACGCGATGTCATCGCTTTAAAGATCTTTGGAATATGACCAAGTTGTGGAATCTGATCTAACATCGGTCGTTGAATGTCTAGAAATGCTACAATGCCGTTACTGACAGTTTCTAAAAGTTCACCCTGGAAATTAAAACATATCACTCAGTTTAGTTATTACAAATTGCTTCAGTATATAAGTCATTGAAAATATTTCAATTAAAAGCATAAAATAAAATCAGTAATATTTAATTCAACTAAAGATAACTTATAAAATATTAATTGTAACTAAGAATAATCGATATATTTTAATATTAATTAAAGCCTTATTCTAATAATTTAAAGTGTTCCACAATGAACCTGTATATAACAAAGTTCATTTAATAATTAAGTATGTGTATAAAATTATATGTATAGAGTTGTCACTAGATAGCATTGCATTGATAATAGTTTCACTGTTACAGAATATGTTTCAATTTACTTCTGTGTTAATAAAGGTAATCAAACATATTATCAGGAAAAAAATTGATAATAGCATTAGCTCAATAAAGATATAAAAAATCAGTCATTATCGTATTAGATTATAATCGGAAAGATAAGTTTTCTGTTGTTAGTTTCAATTTTTGTTTAAACTTACATTAGGATTTGGTAGAGCAGCAAGTTCTGACCATTTCTCTAACAGTTCAATAATGAACTCTTTCGGTTTCCTAAGAACCCAGCCCGGATTAGCAATAAACAGCCTTAAAAAGACTCCACCAATCACAAGCTCTCCTTCAACATTCGTGTAAACAACAGAGAAATCTTCCGGAAGATTCCATTTTGTGGTGATATTTTCTCTCTGGGCTTTGTAATGACTGGAATAAAATAAATAAAATATTCACAATATCGTAAAAACATTATTATACATGACTGAATAATATACAATATAATATATAACTTGCGATATGAAATGCTATATATCAGTATATAATACACTGTAAATAATACTGTGTTTAATAAACAATTGAATTTAAAATAACTACAACGTGTTTTAGAATCTAATTATTTAACAAGTTATCAAAAATGCAGTTTGTAAACAAGATTCTTTCACAAAATGAATATTAAACAGCAGATCGAGTAAATATAAAACAATGAGCCACTACTGAATGATTCATTTTAAACAGAGCTTTGCAGCCTCATAGCGCTTATCTTATAATTACTGATCAGTGTTATAATATTCTAGAATCATTCATTCAAAGAATCAGTAATGTTAGTAATAAGAATAAATTAAAAGACACTTTTCAGATAATTATTGTCATCATTGTATATAACTTACTCGTCTTTCATTCTTTTAACCGTATCAGACACTTTCTCTCTGGCTTCATCATTCCATATCAACTCTGGATTCTCATGCATACCTAAATTATATTTTATAAATGACTTTATTAAATAAAAATTTTCATGTTAAATTCCCTCTCACTCCAAAACTAAATTCTTATTTAAAGCTTAGCCAGAAAAGAAATCAGTTTTACTAATGAACAATAAGACTTGTATCATAAATCTCAAAAAACAGAACAAATTATGTTTTATAACTCATATAATAATTCATTAATTTTAAAGATACAGAAATTCTAAAGCTCTAGAATTTCGCAAGTTCTAGAAACAAATACCTTCAAACATTGCGACACTGTTTTCCGGTGAGTCTCTCATCGCGTCAGTAAAGATGACGGGAAGGAACTTAGACAGAAGGATTCTAACTTTGGGACCGACTAGTTTATCAGAGAGCATCTTAGCGCATAACTCGGCAGCTTGTTCACGCACTGAAGGGTCAGACGCGTTGCAGTAGAGATTCAGCAGATAAATCAGTGCACCTGGAAACAGTAGAAAAGATATCAACTTCTTATATCACACTGGTTGTAACAAAAAGAGTGATTTAAATGTCAAGAAATGATGCAATTAGGATGTTTTTGATGCTTGTCATAACTTCTGTGGTCAAGTTGTATCTGATTCACAGTGTTATATACAGTTTTTTTTATATTGATTTACGTCTAATTTTTAAATCTTATGTTTACCAATGCTACAGCTATTTTTGAGTAATAGAGTAATAGTAGATGTTCTATAACTTAGTTTCTAGTTATTTTACTATTGTAAATGCAATTATATTCTATATACATAAACAAATAGCAGTCATAAAAAAACAAAAGAGAAATAGTTAGAGAAGAAATACCTTTGTTGATCAGTTCTTTTAAGAGAGTTGTGTTTGAGATGAGAGGAAAAATAACCTGAAGCGTTAACTGTCCAACTGAAGGAAAAACAATAAAATTATGCTTCAAAAAATAGCCCATTTCATTCTGCTACATTACTTTATCAGTCGATAAAAAAGCAGCTTTATCAGTCGATGATTAGAGAAATACATCTAGATCTAGTTGATTAATTCTTTTGCAGTATGACATCAATTATAAATAAATCAAAGACAGCAAAATTTTTATCAAGAATTATTAAATAACTTACACTGTGGAAGGGAATGAATGATGAGAAGTAGATAGGCCATTACTTCTGAAGCAGCAATGTCATTTACACATTCTCTATTAGCAGTCACACAAGATATTACCTAAATGAAACAACCATGCAATGCAAGTAACATAGCAATAATATCATTCATTTGAAGCCAAATCTGTTTGTGATAAAATACAGTTTATCTAGCCATATAAACCTATATTTCAGTATATGTTTGGTGAAGAATGAACTTCATTAAATAAGAAAGAAAACATAACTAACCTCCAGTGAATGTTGCTGAACTTTAGGACAGCCTTCAACTTTTAGAAGAGAAAATAGAAGCTTAAAATGACCAATGCATTGTATCTCTACACCTAAATAATAACTTTAAAGTATTAATAAATTCACACGTCCATACACAAATCTTATTCTGAAAAATACTTCTGTTACTATTTGTACAAAATTGTATAAATTACAGCATTTACCACAAAAAAGTAACATTTAAATCATAACTAAAGAAAATGAATTGTATCAAAGACCGTTTCAAAAACTGTACAAGTTCTCAAAAATTATGACTAACTTTGAAGTAAAAAAATCTAATACAAAAATATTAGAGTTTTTGCTATTATGAATTATTTTGTTATTTTGTTATTAATAGTATTTGAAATTATGAATTAACATCGATATTAAAGTTATTTCGTAATTTCTGTTTAAAAACTGGAATAAACTTATAATCTCAGTGAATAATTTTCAGTCTTTTTCTCAGTAAAAACCTGTATTATTATGAATGACGTTGCGTAGCGCTTCAAGCGCCATCTCAACATTGACTAGTCTCTCAGCGCTAGTGTTAGTGGCCGGTGGTGTTGTTGGTGACAAGGGTACTAGCGCGTTGCTGCCTGGTAGCGCGTTGTTGTTTGGTTGCTGCTGCTGTTGCAACGCCATTAAGGAATGAAGGTACTGCGCTTGAGAGCCAAGATAGTCAAGCACATCGATGGTGAAACCTTTGGCATTCTGATCAGATAAATACACATCACTAAATAATAGTCAATAAGCTTTACTACTGATATGATATTCAGTAACAAATGTACAACGCAAAATCTAAAAACACTGATATTAGTAAAAATATAGTCGAGTGATTAAATCTTCATCTTATAATAATGATCTAATTCCAAAGTCACTCTTAAATCTGCTACTTGCTGCACCCTTGAACAAGGAACTTAATTTTAAAATTACATCGTGTCAAAATCTATAAAAAATCTATTTTCTTAAATACCAAATATAACTTAAAAACAAAGATCTATAAAAATGAATCCAAATTTTAACAAGACAAAGTAATATATATACAAATTACTTCTAAAGGAAATGTTGGCTGTTCATTGTATATCCTCACATAAACATCACCAATGACAAGCTCTTTGGCGTGAACAGTGAACTGAAACTCAGAACCGAGAGCTGCATCACACTCTCCCTGAAAATCCAAATCAAATCCATAAAAGAAATCACACGCACGAATAATGTGTGCACAATAAAAACACAAAAAGCATATAACTAAACATTCATAATTTGCATATGCACGATATTATGAATGCTAGTTACTATAACAAGGCAAAATTAATCAAACTTTTAGATTTTTATTTAGCTACCTTTTTAACTAAAGCAATAGTTCTTATATACATTCAGAAATATACACTTGATATATATATATATTTTTCTTCAAAATAATTCAGCCGACAGTCATTTGATAGTCATACCGCTATTCAATGTTATCAAAAGACTAAATTATCAACCGTTCTAATTTTCTGCTGTTGCTGATCCGCTAGAAATTCCGTCAATTCAGCGCGTGTGGCATTGTCCCAGATCAGTAATGGATTCTCAGTGTTACTGTTCAACATCTTTAACATCTGTACACACAGTTCACAAGTTCATCATACAACGTAAAATACTTTAAAATACCAAAATCATAGCAAAAAATAGAGTATTGAAAATTTTATTTCATTGTACGAATGCTTAGATCAATTAATGTTATAATCTCAGAATGAAAAAAATTATTTAGAAAAATTTTCAGTAGAAATTACAGCCAATAAAACTTATACTTCTACACGGAGATAAATTTTAATTGAATACAATACTCAAAAGATCTGAATTCAAAGATTAAAATCTTTATTGCTACTTACAAAAAAATCACATGATGTATCCTTAGAAAAAATTTCAATTTCAGTGTGAATAAAATGTTAAAGTACTGAATACCTTAACTAGTAATTTAACTCGTAAATACCTCAGCCGGTGAGTTTTTCGCCAGCTGTTTGGCTAGATAGTGCGTCAGAAGTGCTCCCAGTGACTTCTTCACGGCAGGATTGTCTGGCGTGGCAAGATCGCCATCTAGATAGCCACCAAGGCGAGCGCATGCGTGAACTGCCAGCTTGGCAAGATTGTTTGACACCTCCTGTAATATAAATATAAGTAATATATTTGTTATTTTTCAAATATTTTTATTGATTTTTCTCCTCTGAATTGTATACTACTACTTTCAATTAGTACTACTAATATTAAGTCAACTGAATCTTTCCATTGCATTTTATCCATTACAAACTTTTCGTAAATTTATCATTCAAACTCAAGAAATTTAAATAACTGTAAAATTTCACATTAAAATTAAAAGAATTCAGAATATCCAACACTAATTTCAGAGTTGTTATTTTCAGAATATATAGAAAAGCCGACTCTAACTTCATTTACAAAATATCGAGTCGTTTTTAATCTTAATTTATAATTTATAAAACAAAATCTCAATTAAAATTAAATTTTTATGACCTGTTGATTTGAATCATCACACTTCTGCACGCCCCCCTCTTCAAGCGTATAATCGTAGTCAAACATAAATAGCAAGAGATGCCACAGTACACCGGACTGGTGTAGGTTGGTTTGTAACCAGAAATCAATCGATAGAGCGCTGACGCAGTCCGTTACAACTTGACATAACTTTGACACATTCTGTTAAATAAATTCAAGTTAACGAGTCAATTAAATGTATAAAAATAAATTAAAACATATATATATAGTTATACTTAAAGTACAATTAAATTTTGTTTTACATAAATACAATGGTAAAAGTAGGAAGAAGAGTAAGGATGATTGAAAAGAAGTGATTAAATTAATAAAATATTTTAAAATTACTTAGAATTACTTAAAATGACTTACCCGAAAATACAAGATTCTACATAAGTCTTTAATTATAGCCGAAACTTCTTGTATCTTAGCGCGACAGCCTTCAAACTGTGACGCAACTCCGTACGTCCGTGCAACATGCGTGCAAACCTACACCAGTTCACAATTGTAACGTTTAATTTTACATTAATTACTCTGTACTAGTATACCACGATAAAATTAAAGAAATTTACATTAAAAGAGTGAAGCCTCAATGAGCATCATAATATGATTATACAATAGAGAAACAGCATATAATAGTGTGATTATATAATTTAGAATCATATTTAATTCATTTCTTTCATATATAAACTTTATTCTCATGTGTAACACTTTGGTTCTAGAACAATTCGTCAAAAGATTGTTCGTCAAAAACTATTTTTATAACAAACGATTCTTATAACTCCTAACCCTAACCCTAAACCTAACATTAACCATAACCCTAAACCTAACAATTATTCTTAACGAACAGTCCATTGACGAATCGTCCTTTACCAAAACGTCTTCATACCCAAACTTTTACAGAACACAAGCGCAAATAAATCTTAAAGAATGTGAATAAGACCTGAACTGCCAGATCGTCTGGTTTAGAAGAACGACTGATAACACCAACGCAGCGAGAAAATGCATCGTGTAAAGTCTATAATCAATAGAAAAAATAAGTCTTTATCTATTCTACAAATATTATGAGAGCTAGTCCATATTATAATCAAGACATACCGAATGCAATAAATGAATTAAATGCATCCTTGAATGCAATGAAAGATATATATCATTATTATTTAATGTCGTTACATTAAACATTAAAGTTTAATAAACTTTCGTCGAAAACTCGAAAATAAAGTATTTTTCACAAAACATCACAAAACATGAACCTAGCTACACATAATGTATATCAAGCATAATGAACCTAGCTACACATAATGTATATCAAGCATAATGAACCTAGCTACACATAATGTATATCAAGCATAATGAACC
>JAQIXG010000176.1:0-40853 GCA_034700105.1 Oconnorella tubifera
TATTTGCTTCTTCAATGGTAATTTTTTAGTTCGAAAATGTGACGTACTTTAGGGGGGGGGGTCCGAGATTTATGACAGATTGTGACAGGGGGGGGGGGGGGGTAAAAATTTTCAAAAATAGCGTGACGTACTTTATGGACGGCCCCTAAGCCTACAAAAAAGACACTTGTCGGCTTAACGACCCTCAATTTTTTTCTTTATTTTAATCAATGAAAGTAAATCAGACATTATTGGGTTAACCGTTAGAGTTAACGTTAGGGTTAGGCACGTGTATATTAAAAACATAAATGCACGCGAAAATTTACACGTTCATTTCGTAGTGTTCGTGAAGCTTGTTGATAACAAATAATAACTGGGGTCGTTATAAACCGACAAGTACCCAAAAAAATCTCAAAAGGAGGGGCTCACCCCGCTCTCAAGCTAGGTCTCCTCAACGCGGCTAGAACCCGCGAAAGCGAAGCGAATGGTATGACCAAGGCGAGCTGCTCTACTCGTTCGGCCATATCACCTCCTGTAAAATTTTGACTTAATCTTCAATTTAAAGTGACGCGAAATCGATTTTTTAGATATCGAATTTTTGACCAATTAAAACCCGAGGTTTCATTTATAAATGTCGGAGCCATGGTAACAATTAGATCAAAGATACTGTAATGTAATAATTTTTGATAAAATGACAAACTTTCAAAAATCGAACAAAATTCATTGTACAATAAAATGATTAACAAAGAATTTGGCGTGTTAATAAAATTATAAATAAAAACAAAACACATTATTTGAAATGATTAAATGTCTAAAGCTTATTGCAACGTGTTAAAAACTCAATAATTGTTCAAAAGTGAGGAATTTTGAATTACAAACATTCAACAACTTCCCAGTGTTCAAAATATCGTTTATAAGCAAGCCTCTTTTATATCTAAAAAGAAATAAAATGATTAAAAATGGAAAAGAAAGTTAATAAGACACCTTCACTGCAGTAGTCACTTTCAGGATTTTTTTATAATTATATATTAGATCATTAGAAACAAGAAGATTTTAGGACTGATCCACTGTTTGATCCCGAAACTTAGTTTTGATATTGAATATTCGTTGAGATTCTAAGTTAGAAAATGTTTTAGAGATACGTCTATTAAAATATTGCTGTGACCGTCTCTGTGAGATAATTTAGCAAGAAAACTATGTGATTGTGATTGTACTAGTAGATCACAAAGACGATTTGACAGTGTCGTGGGGGAACTTACGAGGAGGGAGAAAAAGGGGTGGGGGAACAATTGTAAACCTTTTATATGGGTGACCATTATAGTAGCACTTTTAAATTTAAAGAAAAAATTGATAACAGCATCTCAAATCACTTTTATTTTGTTTTTATTTGAATTTTAATGCGTATCTTACACAACAAAACAAAGTTTTAACATATTCACGTTTAACTTAATAAAACATACAAATCACATAACATTCTTAATTAAGTAGTTCTCGGAACAAAAGAAATAGTCCGCAATGATGCGTATTAATACACTCAGTATTTCTACTATTCAGTCCATCGATGCATGCAGTTAGCCAGAGTACAAACATAGTAGAGCCTCATACCTTCCTGTAAATAAATAAAAAGCAACATCATCACTACCATCATCACTATCATTATTATCATTATCAGCATTATCATCTTCATTTCATTTTAATTTATCGACTTGCAAATACTAATTTATAATTAATTAATTAATACTTACTTAACGCCGAGTTAAAAACCTTCAAACGTAATTTTTAACTCGGAATAAATTTTTTACACTAATGGTTTTAATATATTTCAGAATATTTTCTCTAAGGAAATTAATTCAAACATACAGTATTTTAGAGCTAGTTTAGATGAAAGAATACAAAAAAAATTACAATAATTTCTTCCCAAAATAAATTTATTTACATAAAATCATTCTATCAAAACACATCAATCTTATATCATTTAGTAATATACGAAATCATTATTGCAAGAAACTGTATATAATTACACGCTCTCAAATAAAAATCGAGTCTAAAATGAGGCGACATCTCACCTCAGCTCTTCTCGCTTGAGACTGAAAGAAAACGGCTTCCTTGTGCCCGCATTTGGGACAGGGGTGATCCTCAGTGCGAGGCAGGGTAGGATCAGCGATGACATCACCGATTATCTGTGTCAACTCACTGTGAAACATCAAATAAAATATTTGTATCAACTCATTGATTCATGTCACAAATATCTGTGTCAATTCAGTGATATATTAAAAAAAATTCTTCAGAAATAAAAATCGAAAGTAGCTTTCATAAGCGTATAGATAAATACTGAAAGAAAATTTATTTACTGCACTGTATTGAGTAAACAATCATCACTTGGTTTCTATCAACTGGCCTTTTATCACAAAGTAAACTTTTGTGCTGATGTGATATAACCTAAATAACAACAGTCATTTGAAACTTTAAGAATTCTCTATTGAAAGTCTCAGACGTATCATATTTTTATACTAATGTAGCAGATGTAGACTTAAAATTGAAAAAAAATTGATCAACTTTATGAAGTAGAAATGATGTACTAACTCGACTTCATGTTGAATCTTATTTACATAAATGCACGGATTGTCTGCCTCTTGCTGAAAGTCACAGTTGCGACACTACAACAGGAAATAGAAATCAATGTAACGCTAGTTAGTTAGTTTATTTATTTCCATACAAAATACAAATATAAATTATGCGATCAATTGTAGAAGTATTTTGGTTTGAGAGGCTACTATACACAATTACTATCGAGCTAGCAACCTAAATATATATAAGATTTATATATTCAGTAGCGAAGCCATCTCATAACAAGTGGGGTTGTTTAAAAAAAATTGAATAAATAATGCTAGTGTATCGGCATCGTTATCAGCACCGATGTCGGTATGATGGTATCGATATCGGTGCAGCATTTTCCTATCCGAAATATCCTTACAAATTTCATCATTCATTATCAATCATAATATATAATCATAATATATAATATTACGATTGATAATAATTCATGAAATTTGTAATAAAAATTTATGAAATAAGGTCGAATACGCGCAACAATAAGTTGCATAGCACTTGCATGGAGTGAAAAAATGACAGACTAGCAGACACCCACCTATAAAAAAAGTCTCCGGATTTGCACGTATTGCGTAGGTAATTTTTTTCAGAAGTGGGATTGTTTGAACAACCCCGTGGCTTCGCCACTGTATATATTAATACTGTTTAAATGAAGTCGTTTATAGACAAATAAAACAGTTAGCTCTCATTTAGCCCAATATTGATTTATGCTAATAGAAGCTAATATTTCGATTGATTGCTAACTTACCGCGTATAATAATCTTCTGTTTTCTTTGTCTTCTTTAGGATACAACATATTGTTACTAGAATCACAAACATAATATTTTCAATTAAAATTTATTAAACACTTTATTAAATTAAACAGTATACTTACAAATATTACATAGCAAATAATTATGATAAAAATACTTTCATAGTTAATTTCTCAAATAGACCTAATTGTATTTTGAAATAAATGATTAACTTCACTTATAAACAATACGTGATAAATATGCTAAATATATGTAATTTTTACACTTAATTATCATAAATTATTCCAGTAAAGCTAATTATAGTAAATTTTAACTCTAGAAAGTTTCTGTTCAGATTACCATTCTTGACAGAATTTGATGCCCACAAAACCCGGTCCTTCGCTTTTCAACGGCTCGTTGAGTAACTCATCGTCCATCATTTTGAATAAATCTTTCTCGTTCTAAATATTAATAACACTCAACTTATAGCCTTAAATTCCTCTGCACGTTTCCCTGAAAAATAATATAAAAATTTCTAATGATAACCAAAGCTCTAGTAATTTCAAACATGAATCATTTTTTTGCTTGACTCAATACTTTAAATATTAAAGATACAAAAATCAATAAGGTATGATTTCGATTAACCACCACCCATCCTGATGCCTATTTATTTTTATTTTATTAGAAATTAAGCGTCTAATTCTTACCTAGTCAATTAAATTACCTTATTAATTATTTAAATAAGAATCACCAGATAATCTATATAATCAATAATAATGTTTAATAAATTGAATTTAATAAATTATTATCAATCGTTCAGTTTAATTATTGAAATTATTGTTATTTTAATTAATATTAAATTTAAAAACTAAAATGGGGCGATATAATACTATTAACAATTTTAGGGTGCGAGAATAAAAAAATGTAAAATGAAACGCTAGCTAAAAGAAGGCTTGCAAAAATGATTATTATTATCGAAAACTGAAATTTATTAATAAGAAAATAATATTAAAAAACACCGCAGTCTATACAATTTAGTATCCAGCTATGCCTATGCATTAAATTCGTTTAATATTGCTTTTCAAAAAAAAATTAATTAAACAGATTGAAAATTGAATATATCTCATCACAGAGGTTCGTTGGAAAGGTCGATAGTAAATAAAAAAAACATCTAAAAAGGTTCCCAACAGCAGAGAGCAGGACGTTGGACTAGGGCCTAGTGCTGCAATACGATTTCGGAGGGCCTGGAAATATCTACCAATTTGTTTTGTGTTTGCATCATTTTCAGCTCCATCTTAAAATTAAAGACACTAAATAGTTGTCCTCACCAGAAGCATATGTACATCTTCATTCATTCTATATTTGACCCGCTTCAGAGATCATTTGACCCGCTACAAAGGTCATTGACCCGCTATCTACAGGGATAATTGACCCACTACAGAGGTCAATGACCCGCTATAGATGTCTTTGACCGGCGATAGAGGTCATTGACCCGTTATAGAGGTCAGTGACCCTCTATAGAGGTCATTGACCCGCTACAGAGGTCAATTTGAACTTTTATTAAGGTATAGAATAATAGAACCCTAATAAAAGTCCAAATAAAAGTTGGCTTAAATAAAAAACCATATTTTTGTCACATTTGAAAAAAAATTCATGTTTAACAATTTTATACAAAAAATTATTCGTTTAATAATTCATCGCATAAATAATTAAATTCAATTAATACATCAATTCAATTCAATCGTTGAATGTAACATGTCAACCGCATAGTTATAACAAGTAAAGTTCGTATATATAACCATAAACGACAGAATAAAGTAATTGAATAGGAGTTTAATGATAGCATGCGAAGGATGAAAGAAGAAAGAAAAACTGCTAGCCTTGGTGCGAGAGAAAGGTATGATATGGTCATGAGGTCTAGTATGAAGGTTATGTGTGTGTGTTTTGATTGGAGGGAGGAGGTGACGGAGGGAATGATTAGTGTTAGAGATTATGTGTTTAAAAAAGATCAAGTCGGCAGAGGACAATATCATGCGTATATCAAGCTTAGTGGAGACTAGTCCCCACTTGTGACCTTTGTTCAGCACAGATTGGAGGGAAGACCAGTCAGCCTCACTAAGGTAACCAGACCATGCTGGAGAAGATTAAGCATAACATCATATTATCATAACAATGTCATTAACATATTACATCTCGTAAATTATTTCATATTACACATAATAATATCGTTCCGATATCATAAATTCTACCTATCACAATAAACAAACAAGTGTTTCTAGACAGTTTGTAAATTAAGTCCAAGATCCCTACCCTTTATTTCCTATAATTTTATCTAGACAATCAATTTTAATTTAGTCAATCAGCCCACTAATATCTCAGTCATTCGATCAACATCTTCCCTTGAATCATTTCTACAAGGGCAGCACAGTGATGACTTGCCACAAACAAAGTTGCCTGGCAAAGATGCACTAGATTCAGTTTCCCAGTAAGACCAAGAAGAAGAAGACCTTGCATTAGACGACATTCCTTCTTCATATGATGATCTGGGCAAAGTCAACGCATCATCAAATGTTATAGAAGAGAAATCAATATCGCAACATATATAAGATTCAACATACGATGTGCTGGGATTAAAGCAAACAGTGTCATCACGAAAGACATCTGATTGTAGTGGGAGAGATGGTTTATTCAAATTGAAAAAAGAAACAGAAGAGCAGTAGTTTGAAGATTCTGTTGAGACTGACTTCTGACCAGTATCAGGATCTAGATTATTTTTTGACTGGATACCTTTCAAGGATTCCGGACTATTTATATTTTCAGGAACTTCTTGTTTGAGAAACGTTAGGAAATCAGAATGAAATGAGAATTTTTCTTTCACAACTGACTTTCCAATGTCTGAAGTGTCCAATTCCATCTTTGTATCTACATCAAATGACCCCTGATTGCTCGATTCGTGACAATTACCAGAGAGTATTTTTTTATTCAGTGGCTTCAACTGATTTGATACCAATTGGTCAACTGGTGTGGCATCTTTTTTAGTTTTTGAAATTTCAATAAACTTGACATTTTGATCAGTTAAGTGACTACTAGACTTCTTGTTGCTGATCTTGATAGAGTCGCTTGTAACTGAGCAAAGTAATGACTGAGGGAATCCTGAGGGATTACTGGAAGATTGTGAAGAGGGTTGATGGATATCTCGCTTTGAACCTAAACTGGGAAAGATTAAGGAAGCATAACTTGACTGATTTACTGTTGAGATCTCAATCCCAGCTCCGTGAAGGCAATCTGAAATTGAAATCAGAAGAAAATCAATCTCAGTAAAAGTTTGTTTAAGGTATACAATATTAGAAGTTGATAACAAGTCATAATACGTATATTTATTATCAGAATTACAGTTAACATAGATAGGTCATTAGAGCATCAGTTGATAATTAAACTAATCGCTTTGATTAATTATAAATAAAATACTTAATCACCCTTCCAATTCAAACTTATTTCAAATTAACTATTTATGCCAGGCTGTTTTTTCAGAAAGCTATTATAGCTTACGTTTCATCTATGTTTTGTGACATCCACTAGGAATACCTTTATTCATTTCTCAAACCTTTTTCACTAAGAGTTCATTCTATAATTTGTCAATTTCTAAAATGACCCAAACCTAACATACCTTCCACTGAACGTATAGTGTTGAGCAACAGCACAGCACGTCTCGGCGAAGGATCGCGACGACATCTGGCGGTTTGCATGAATTTCTGCAACTTGGACACACTCATATCTAAAGTGGCCAGACAGAGATGAAAATTATAATCTGAACCAGTCTCTTCCAGTTTATCTTCATCGACCTCATCATCATCTTCATTTCGTTTTCGTTTATTCATCACGATTGATTTAATAGACTGATCTACTGGAAAAAAAACATATTACTAAACATAATAATTATATATTTCATAATTCTTTCACGCTTTAATAATCCACTGTGTTATCATAGTTTGTTTTGACAATAATAATATCTAGACTACCAATATTTACACTTTTAAAAAGCTTACACGATTTAATTCTTACCAATAATTAGATAACACGAATTATTTATAACTAAAATTCAGCTAAATATATTCAGTGTCTAATAATAATTAATTTTTATACAACTTAAATTGCCTATTCATCAAATAGCTAATTGTGTAGATTTAGTAATGTAATACAGTATGAATACTGTATAAAACTTATCGATTGGCCAGCTGCTTACCATACGCATAAAGTATTAGTATTGCATGTAGCCCGGTACCGCAGCCTTGCAACACGGCTTGTAATATACTCAGCTAGATCAAGGTCTCACAATTGTAAATAACAACAGACTGTATAATATATAATGAATCGAGCAGCCTTGACTGGGTTAGTGAAAGCTTTAGTCCAGCGGTTCCCAACCTTTCTGATGCTGTGACCCCTTGCTAACATTGCCAGGTTGATAATAAAATTATAAAATTATAAAATTGTGGCGACCCCAACACAACAGTTTGTTACATTTTTGGTCAATATTTAAAAAATGAATTCGCAAAAATATAAAATGTTAACATTACAGTTTAAGTGTGAATTGTGCATGTACATTGCATGTACATTGCATGTACATTGCATGTACATTGCATGTACATTGCATGTACATTGCATGTACATTGCATGTACCTTGCATGTACATTGCATGTACATTGCATGTACCTTGCATGTACCTTGCAAAAAAACGTTTTTTATTAAAGAAATTAATTCTCAGAAGATATCAGGCGACCCCTAACAAATTGTCAGGCGACTAGAGTTGGGGTCGCCACCCGCAGGTTGGGAACCGCTGTTCTAGTCCCATAAGTCTATTATTATAATCAGCTGAAGTAAGCAACAGAAATAATAGACCGATTAGATAATTTAGATTGAACGGAAGGTTATGTAATGATATCTACACTAGAAGCGCTATTATGGACCGGGTCCTTCGATAGATAACGTCTAAAATAAATCACAAAAGAAATAAGTTCGCTTTTAATAACAAGTAGCGAGAAGAATGAAAAGGAAACATATGTGTACAAAATTTGTGATTTTTATGTTGCACCTATACTTAATGTTTCTGATAAAGTATGGACAGTGATCATTCTGTTACAGAGAAATAACAATAGTCGAAGAATTATGATAAGCCTATATTTTTGGGCTAACAGCCGAATGTCAATATTGTTAAAAAATCTCATGACCCCTTTTATTATATTAACCACTGGGTAGTGGTTAATACTTTTAATGGTATTTCAATCAGGCTTAATGAACGCAACTTTGTATCAAATCTTAAGATACAGGTGACCAGCTCAGATAACATTTTTTCTTTTTCTGGGAGTCTATTTATATTTTTTTTGTGTTTCAATTGTGTGAAATATTGTTTAAATAAAATACTAGCACTATTACTTTTAGAGTAAATTGATTTAAACGATGTCATTCTAAAGTTTATATTTCGTTGTTCAGTTGATGTTTGTATTTGACATCTAATAACTGTTGTTAGTTGCTTTAAATTTAATTTGCATTTTTATTTTTACAACTTGTACACTAAGTTTTTAAAACTATCTGTAATCAATGGATAAATAATGCTTTCACTGATGTTGTTTATCTTGAGTAGAATATTTCTTTATTTTAGTCCATAATTATATGTCGAACAGATCACTTTTATACTAGGCTAGATTAGATATTGTTTGTTTACATAAAAGTATATTAATTAACAAAAGTATATTAAATTTGTTTGTTCATATTTTGTCAATCATTCAACAAACTCTATTTAAGCGTGGATAGCTAACTTTTAAGACTGTTTCTTCTTGAACCGATTTAGCACTGTTAATAAATTTTAAAATTATATTTTGTTAACTTTAACTACAGTTGTAATTTTGTTAACATTTATTCATCACGTGGCAGCACAAAAAGAAACTGACGTTAATTTGCAACTAACTATTGTAATTTACTTAGTTATATGTATTAATTTATTGATTTACTGAGCTGTCCTTTATTAAACTGTGTTGCTACTATTAAAATCGTGTCTTTATAACTTAATTATAATACTTATTTATTATTATTATTTATTTATAATCATGACGTTTTTTTGTTTGAAAGTTGAAATAAATAATATATATATTACACTTGTGTTAACTTATGTCTTGTTATTCTAATATACAATAAACAGTTAAATAAACTAATAAATAAATATTAAATAAATAATTAGTTAATAAATAATGAAATTAAAGAAATAAATTAAATTGTTTTTTTTGGGGGGGGGGATTTATTTTCATGACAACTGACTGCCATCGGCATTTTACTAAGAACTGCCCCTGGTTAAGATCAAAAATTAATTTCCTGAGCAATCGTAATTTTTATTTCATAAATATTTTAACACTTCAGTGTCTTAGTCGGAAAAGTGGGAAGGGTGGCTAGCAGTGTCCTCAACATTTCTATAATTTTTTGCAAAGCAACCGTTATCTGCATAGTGAATACTAGTGAATACTATCGGGTTAAATACTATTAATTTTATATATTAATTAAAAGATACAATTCTGGTAATTTATTCTACATAATCTATGATTAAATAATACATATGCTAAATTAGCCTCTATATTGATTCGTTTTTTAACTTAAGAAACTAAATGTTTATTATAGTGAAGTAACAAATTTCATCAGCAATGCTGCAAGTTTAAGAAATCATGAAAAATGACACGTTGAGTATATGTCCAATGGACTAATAACCCATGCCTCGTGAGACTATGTTCCTATACGGGTAATTACCAACAGGGACAGTCCTCAAGGCCCTCTGCTCCGACGAAACGCGTCTGCAAAAGTTGTAATCGCTCTCTTGTTGCGTCGGGGATCGATGTTCAGATCCTAAATCTGGCCTTCGTAAAAATCTATCCACCACTCGGCTAATCTTTCGCGTTTCCCTCTCTCTCGCCTCTCTCTGCTCGCTCATCTGACTGGAGTGAAACACTCCCGCAGATCCGTACGTGAAGTTACACCAGTAACTGTTGTCCCAATGTCTTGTCAGAGTTGTACCAGAGAACATTCGAGATTCGTCAAATGAGGCAACGTATGAAGTTGACGTCATCGTTTTGGATGGGTCGCGAATCTTGGGCGGTTCGTATAATGGAGAGTGAGGGCGCTTTTTGAACGTTTCGCATTTTACTATCGGAAACTTTTGTCTAGTTTGATTTACGTTGCATGATGTTATCACTGGATCTATTTCCTTGGAATGACGAGCGTTTCTCATTGAGACGTTGGTATAGCTTGGATGGTTATTACTTGTGTCAGTTTGCGTACTGCAATTTTTCTGATGTGCATGATCAGTAATTGTGTAAAATTTGTTAGAAACTGCGGAATTTAAGCAAGTCGAACTTTCGTCAATACTCTTCCTCCTCTGGGCGTCGCACGACTTGGAAGGTTTTAGATGTAATCGTCGTATTTCTGCATCTGGCATAGGATTGATTTCATCCATTATGGAATCCCTTACTTTATTACTCTTACGGTTACCATATTTTTGATTATTGTTCACGCTAATTTGAATAATGGACGGTTTTGTGGGATCAATGATTTTACTATTCGTGTATTGCACATTCCAAGCTTTCTGTAAACCGCTATCATCTATTTCAATAGCTGTTCTGGGAGTCAAAGAGCAGTCAGTTTGGCAAGATGCTTCTCCAATTTCAGGTTTATCCGTTTGTATAATTACTTCACCAGTTTCAATTACATTTGTCTGTGTGGATATTTCACCAGATTCGCAAACGCATTGGATCTCTACATCATGTTGATTTGTAGCTTTCGAATTCATTCTATCTGCAAGATAGTAGGAATAGTATTTCTCCCATTTAGATCCGCAAGCTTTTATGCAGCATTTCACGGTTTGATATGCCGATGCTAATTTAGTGTCCGCTTCTCTTGCGGAGTTGATTGCCGATGATGTGCTGGACTCGTGATCGTCTGGAGCTCTTATGCCTGTCGTTGAGTCAGTATCAGTTGAATTGTACGGTACAATCTTTTTTTGCACTGTACTGTAAGATTTGGCTAAAGTTTTCTGAAGTGTCATTTTCTTGCTTTTTTCAGTGGTTAGATTTGTATCTTTTGATTCAGATAACAGGGTAATATTTCTACTGCTGCAGCTTACTAATCCCTTAGCTCGTAATTCCTTCGTAATGCTGTGCAAGTTTGTTGATGGCATGCTTCTAATCAGGTTCCGATTGAGATTAGTGGGCCCTTCTGTAGGTGATGCATAATCAGATGGATCATTTAATAAATCTCTAGTACATTGAGATGGCGGAGAAAGACGTTTTAATTTGATTTCTTCTGATTGTTTTTCTTCTTCTAGCAAATGGCTAGAAGTAATTTTACTGGGTAGATTTGAATTTACAGGAATATTGATTGCCTTTGTGTTGTCGCATTGATTTGTTTCGCTTAGTGGTTTACATTTTAAAAGAGTCGAATCATTTTGAAAAAATTGGCAAGGTGTCGAAGATGAATTTCCTGTACTCTGTTTTTTCATACGTCTTTTTGTATCTGAGGAATTTCTGGATATTTTAATCTGATTCATAGACATAGCTGCTATATTACTATCTATTTTAGACTTTTTTGCACAGTCGTGTATTATCTTCTCGTCCTGTGCAGATGATGACCAGTTTTCTAAATCACTTGTCTCTGTGCTTGGATCGGTAAAAATGCCAATAGATGATGGTAAATTTCTTTTCATTTTATTGTTTGGATAAGAATCAGTGTCAAGCCACTCGCAAGACCTTTTCCTCGGCGATACAATTCTATCATATGTCTTGTCATTATCAATTACAGGGCACTGTTGGGTGAGTGATGCTCTTATCTCAGATTTCGTTGTCGTACTAGCATCTCGAGTGTTTGCTGAACATCGCAATTTTTTTTTCTTCTTACTAACTCTGGATATTTGCTCGCGACAGAGTGAAGAGGTGTAGGAATATTTTTTGGCGACATTCTTCGAAACAGATTTGTAATCAGAAAGTGAATTGTATGGAACGTTTTGGCATGTTGCGGTTGGATTAGGAATACAGTTAAAATGCGGATTGACAGCCTCTGGCGTGGTATCCTTAATGACGGGATCTTGTGACTGCAGTTCATAACTACACGATAGTTTTCTACTTTTGTAATCTTCCCCTATTTCGCAAACAGGTATTGAATTTGGCGATAAATTAACTTTGTCTTCACGACGAATGACTGATGCGACGATTGGTGACATGCTACTTTTCATCGTAGCATTTTTAAATGTTGGTGTATGATAGCTGAATGACGCTACAAAATTGCAGTCATGAGTAATCGTACGTTTTGGAAAAATATTGCTAGAACATTTCGGAGAAGTTGCAATGTCTCTGAAAACGCACAATTGTTCAGCAGTAGTTATTGTAGGCGAGTTGAACGATGTTGGGGATGAACTTGTTGCAGTAGCACTCTGTGATATAGGCTCGCTGCTAGAGTAGCTAGAAAAATGAGTATAATCTATAGTAATTGGCACACGTGGTTTTGTTATGAATCCGGGTGAAGTTGCAGTTTGCTTTAATATTAATTTTGGACGATTTATTTTCTCTTGCATAGGATTATCATCTGGCGCTTTTAATTCGTTTTTAATTTGAATTGAAGCTTGATCAAGAATTGCCATTGGATCACGTTGTGCTGTGAATATGCCGTCCTTTGTTTCAGCATTACTTAATGGAGACGACATAGAGCGGAATAATTTAGGTGAGGATTGCATCGGCGAAG
Source organism: Oconnorella tubifera (assembly GCA_034700105.1). Taxonomy (NCBI): domain Eukaryota; kingdom Metazoa; phylum Annelida; class Clitellata; order Enchytraeida; family Enchytraeidae; genus Oconnorella; species Oconnorella tubifera. The sequence goes on from JAQIXG010000176.1 coordinate 13,089, forward strand.
AAAGCTTAAAAGAATTCAGTTTTGGAGAAATTGTATTTGATGATTCAGTATCCGTGATAGACCTACTTGGCACTGCTTCGTATGGCCTAAGTTGATATTCTAATAGCTCGATTAACTGTTGAGCTCTTTCAGTTGGATATTTGTGTGCATTTTCAATTACGCTGCGAAGAACTGATTTGGGAGATGATGACTTGATGGAAGCGGATCCAGAAGAAGCGTTCTTTGTGCACAACTGTTTTGGAGATGTCGATCTGGGCGAGATGATGGTTGTGGTACTTGAGCGATAAAATGTTGGTGATAATATATTTGTAGTACTAGTTGAAGCTTCGCAAGACGATGACTGTTTTCTAACGTTGTCTGTTTGTTGCTGTTTTTCGTCTGATATAGTTTCAGCTGTAGGCTCTCCATTAACAATACTTTCTGGCATGTGCTGCTGCGTTAAAGATCTAGACTTTAGAGATAAATCTTCATCACTATTCTCTTTCATTAGCTTGGCTGACTTATTAGTAGTCATCTCATAATCGTCATTATTTATTAATACTTCATTGGTTGACGAATCTGGGACACCATGCAGATCTGCTAGCTGAATTACACTGTTTCCCGTTTTAAAATTGTCAGTATCCAGCTCAAATAACTTACCGCTACTTCGCTGTTTACAACTGATTTCTTCCATGCTGTCTGCATATAAGAAAGTAGATCCATTACAATGCTTTTCTCCTCTGTCTTTATAATGCTCTCTAGTTTTGAGGTATTTTTTCATTTCCATACTGTCATTTTCTTGATATTCACTACTATCTTCGATATCTAACTGTGTAACTTCGTCTTTATTGAATGTATTTCTTTCTGGATCATAAGATAAAATTGATTCAACAATTGTCTGAGCATCATTGGCGTAATGACTATCAAAAACTAAGTCCCTATTAATTGCAATCGATTCTTTTCCCAATGATTTCCTATTTTTCGTTTCTACTACATTACATTTAACTGAATTTGTATCTTCTAGAATCAGCGGTGCATAATTCTGAGTAAAATATTCATCTATATCGCTCGCATTTTCAAAATCAGTAAATAACGCTGAATCATCACATTCATTATAATCAATAGGATCTAATTTAAAAACAGATATTTTCTTAGGCAATAAATTAACTTCTTTTTCAACTTTCGAATATTTTGTTGCGCCTCTCTGTGTATCTATCCTTTTCATCGGAATTTGTTCAACATTTAAATCTGACACTCTTTCTTCAGCTACCGTGTCGTTTTCATGTTGGGATCTTGGACTAGTGGCAATAAGAAATGGTTTCTTTGTACTTTCTAAATTACTTTCAATAATTAAGTTTCCATTTATTTCACGTTTCGTAATCTCAGTGTCTTTTTTCCTAAAAATCATATTGTCAGAATTAAACACATTATCCTTGACTTCTCTTATTTTATTATCAGTTAAATTTTCTTCCAAATTGTCGTCCCCTGAGAATTTACACTCGTTAGACCTTTGCCTTTCTGTAGATCTGTTTCTGTTGCAAATTCTGTCAGGTTCATTCGATAAAGGCATTTCTGATTTGTTTCTGTAAGTCGGCCTACTGAATCTTTTCTGTACATTTTCATTCTCTCTATTGACATCAGAACACTTTTCTTGCATCCTTCCAATTAAACCTTGCACTCTCTTCATATCAGATCCCTCATATGTATCTCGACTATCAGGAGCGTACCTTATTTGCTCAACATTATTACACGTCTTTAACTTTAATTTTGGGTCTTTTTCACTCTTAATCAACTTCTCAACTCCATCTACTCGATCAATCACAATCTCATCCGCTCGTTTCTCACCATCATCTCGTTTCACAACATCTTTCTTAAAATCTCTTTCAACACTTTTTTCTTTTTTCAACGTTTCAATACTCTCCATTCGTTTTATATTCGCGCTAAACTGACTAGTACAACGTGGAATTCGTGACACGCTGGACTCTATCTGTTTTCTTCCCGTCTTGTTGTTTGCGCGACGAGGAATTGATGAGTGTCCGATACGGGAAATCTTTTTTGTGGTTGATTTAAGACAATTGTTCCCCTGCGAAGGCAAACTGGATGCTCGTAGTGCTGGCTTTAAAGATGAAGGATTATGATCAGCAACTGATCTAACTACTCGGGAAGCCTGAGATAAATTTTTCACCGAAAGGCGACTATCGCCGTAACATTGAATGGTTTTATCGACAGAAACATCAACTGTATGAGGAGTAGAAGGACTGCGCTGTCTATCCTGTGATTGTCTTGATGCTGGGATTGATCGAGTTGTATTGTATCGACCTGAATTAGGCAGAGGTAATAAAGATGACCCCTTCACAGAATTATTAATTTTAGCTGGAGTCATTTCATTAGTTTTAGAAACTTCGTTTTTAATCTCATTTCCAGCGGATTCATGATTTTTAATAATTGATCGTGGTGAAGAAAATCCAAGTTTTGATGCGGTTGTATGTTTACCAGTGGTATTGAAATCGAAATTATTTGTATATCTAGGTTCAAAAATTTCAACAAAAGTCTCGTTTTCCTGGTTTCTTGAATTCTGTGACGTTTTTCTACGAGTGTTTTCACATCGTAATGCGCTCGAATCTAATGACGTCATTTTATGCTCGGGTGTGGGTTTATTGACAATCTCTTTAGATCGAAAAATATCGTTTCGATTCTTTTTATGAAAATTAAGAGACGCGTCATATTCAGAAGCTGAATTACAAGAAATCTTTCCATCAGCTAATTGCAACGTCATATCACGTGATGTGATATCATCGAACGTCATCGCGCCATCCTTTAGTGACGTCACTGTTTGAACTGGTGCAGTTGGGCGAGGTGACTCTATTTTGTTTGTAGAAACTGGAAGTGCGGATTGCCTCGAGGGACGAAGTAACGATGTGGGAGGGGGGTGAGTGGTGGTATTTTGCGGATCATTTTTTGGGAGAGTTTCAGACCAGAATTTGACTACAGTGCTCGGAGGTTTTAGTCTGCTCATTGTTATTATTGTTGAAATCTAAGAATTCAACAAATTCTGCCAATGCTGATGTTTACGCTTCATGTTTACTGTATATACAAACGTTTTGAAAAATTTCAATTTAATTTGCACCGATTTGGATACAGTTTATAATTTATTTTGTCTGAATAACATGATAAAAATAAATAAATAAGATACGAAATGAAAAAATAAATAAATAAGATACGAAATGGTAACACGCTGTCGTATACAATAACCGATGATTGATTATTATTATTGATTGTAGCCTATAGTGTATGAACTACGGTACTATTGATTGAAGCCTATAATGTAAAAGTAAGGTACTATAAATCTCATTATAATAAAATGTTAATAATGTTATAATAAATTGCAATATTATATTATTTAACTGCACTCTTGTGTTGATGGCACTATTAGACTTGCAACAAATAAACCTATGATAAAAAATATTCATTTTAATTAAACCCACAATATATAAAACAAGTTTTGGAACACATTTCTGCCGATTAAAGAATTAAATATTGAAATGGAACCAAAATATTTATAATTGAAAACACAAAATATTTATAATCCTAACCCTCGATAATAACATAATACCTGATGTTTCCTACATACCAAATATAAAATTAATTGTTATTTTATTATTTCTTATGCTGTCGTGACGTGTGCACAAAAAAGATCCAACTATCTGACTAACAACTTATGAAATAAATCAAATATGTCTTCAATGTAACTTTAAATAAAAATTATTTTTCTTATGCACCACGAGCTGAATAATTTAGCGTTTTTTAATAGAGTCTGCAATTATTTTCCTACTGTACATTTGCATGTTAGATTAGTTGTTTTTCGCTTGAGTTATACTATGTCAATTGAGAGAATAATTATTGTGAAAACAGATCGCGACAATAAAGCTTACACGCTCAGTAGGATGCTACATGCATTAATGATGAAAAGAGACAATGAGAAGATGAGTTACAGAGTGAGATGGAGAAAATGAGAGAAATAGAAATAGAGAGAGAGAGAGAGAGAGAGAGAGAGAGAGAGAGAAAGAGAGAGAGTGAGTTGGAGGCAGAGAGCGAGAAACAGAAAGACTGAGGCAGGAAAATAAATAGAGATATAGAAAAACTTTTAGCACCATTGTGAATAATGGATTATGGATAAATAAAATATTTTAGCACCAATAATTCATAATAGTGTTAAGAAAATAGGGTATTTTCTTAACACCTTTATGAGTTATTGGTGCTAAAATATTTTATTTATAATCCTGTATCATCAATAATATGTTACTTACCATCCTGTATCGTCTTGCGTAAGCTTAGACCTATAGGCAAATTTTAAATTATAGATTGGATTCGTTATCATTAATATGAACGACGACAAAAATAAATAAATCCACTTTATTACAAATTTAAAGTCTTTAGTAATGGAGCAATCGCTTATTCGATTTCTTCGAAAAATTTCCATTTTGACATAAATATGAAGCTTTATATTTATAAAACTAGCTCAATTAAAACTAATATAAATCAACACTACTACAACTAAAATGAACAGTAATTTTATCCTAAAATTTGATGTTCAAATGAATTACAAACTGGACTTTTTACTTTCAAACTTCCGAATTTTTCTCTCGCTCCCCACACGCGTATCTATCCGCTATCGCGGCTCAACTGCGCCCCGGGGAATCAGCGACCGACTCGGCGGCAGCGGGGACGATCGACGTCCTAAGCCTTCCTACCCGGTATTACCTCTACTTACTGGGAATGTTAAAACATTACCGGATATCGCATCGTGCATTGTAGTAGGTATACTTATAAATATTACATTCGGTCTGACAGCTTTTCTAGGATAAAAACAAAAGAGCATTAGTAAAGCGGGAGATTGTGTTATTAAGAGAGAAACAGCAATTAGACGCGTCATTTTATGCGTATGGAGACTTAACAGTGACATTTGTCACTTAGAATGAAAAGTTGTTAAATAAAAGGTGACTTATTTAGATGGAGTGTGTCCAATTTGTTTTGTTTGATTATAACGCAATGACAGTTTGAATATTTTAACGTTTGCCACCAAATTTTTTATTAGCCATACTTGTTTAAACTATTAACCTACTGTGTATTGTTTAAATTGTCTCTAACTGTTTTTGTACCATTAATAAAATTTGTGATGCATTGTATTACAAGACCGTAAATGAAGAATTTATAAAGATGTATGTAGGATTGTAGATATATGCTTCTTGAATATTATATTATGCAGCTTTGAGAAGTATTTGTTTAGGAAATTTACTCGTAATTTGCATTTCAGCGGTTATATAACTATGCAGATGACATTTGTTTCAATTGCGTTTGTCGAATGAATCGCAAAGTAACGAATTCAGCATAGATTTATACAGATCATTGACTGCAGCTTGTGGCAGAATTTCGGGACTGAATTTTATGCGACTGTTGATTCAGTTATCTAGAAAATAAAATGACTCTGAACTCGCTAAATTTCGTGAATTTCGCGACCTGACTTTTGATGAATTTTGTTTACGAACTTCTCGCAATTTGCGGTGTGTTTAAATTGATATCAATGAATTATTGTGATTTTTGCATAACGGTGGTTACTGTCATGCAAGAAAGTCATTTTATTGACATTTTTCTACTTGCATTTATAATATTAGCATTTTTACTGAAAACGCAATCAATTTTTATAAGCAATTTGTGCCGATATTTGACAATATTGTGAGTTAACATATTGTAAATTGTATTATCTAAATTAGCACGCATTTATCTCATTAAAAATAAAAAAGTAGTTATAATCGTCAAAACTTGTTTTTGATTATTATTAATTTTTAATTGAAGTCTGATATGGATTAAATACAAACTATAAATTACACTTCGTATATAATACGCAATGTTAGATAATAAATGTGCTCTTTAAAATTATACTTCCTTGATGGATTTCTTGATGCAAAACTTTATAGGTTTTAACTATTGCAGCTTAGAAAAATAATGAAATATTTTGCTAAATTTAAGTGCACTGTCATAAATGAGACTTCTGCTACACTCAAATAATCTTCCAGAAAGTGATCAACTAATGGAAAATAATTTAAATGAAAGAAAACTCGAAGATCATAAGTTGAGCAGAAATCTCGAGAGAGAGATGCATTTCAAGAAATAATTATTTGAACTCAATCCATCAATTCTCAGTCAAGATTAAATATATGGGCTACATGCATTTGTCCATTAATTTATTCATTTAATTATGCTTTTGAATTATGAATTTTGAATTTTGAATTTATTCATTGAATTATGCTTTATTTAATAATAGCAGTCTTGCTTAGAAATGCCATAAGTTTGTAAGCAATATTATGAATATATTTTACAATACGCTTAGAGTGACTTGACATATTATTGTGACTCTTGATTTTCAAACATTATTGTGAAGTTTAGTTTTCAGCTAAACAAAAAATTACCTAACTTTAAAAAGTACTTTTTGCTATAATACAATATGACTATTCTCAAACTTATTTCATTATCAATTTTATTATCAATTTACTTTTCTGTGTTCTTGACTAAAAGAAGCTCCAGGATATGTATACAATGCCAATATTTTCTATGTAGCTATTGTAACTTTTCTTAACTCACTAAAGCAATTACGACGTGGATATCCAGTGGATTATCCTCGATAAACCAATGGATTAACAAAAGTTAACTGAGGAATCAATGGAGTATCTCTCCTGTCGAGTAGAGGGATGTATCTTTTAAGATTTACGGATTTTGTTGAAAAATAAAAGACTTAAATTTGAAGTTTTTCGTAGAGTAAACTTAGAGTATTGTGAAGTATTGTTACAGAATGAACATAAAAATTTGACTTATAAGTAACGTAGAGAACATCAATTGAATGCACTAATACTTAGAGAAAACTATTTGTTAATATTAAAAAACAACAATCAATCAGAAAATCAATCGCGAGACAACATATGATATCAATATATAAAATCAAATTAAATTTGAGTATTGCGACAAATAATAACAATTTCTTTGGTACATTTTAGAGTGTAATTAAAAAAAATAAAATATATATATAAATAATAAAAACCTGTATACATTCTTCTTCACTATTAAAAAACAATATAATTTAACTCTTCAGGTTAATGTAAAAATAATTAAATCAAATCAAATGTAAAATATTGAAACAAATAAATATTTCCAAATTTGATTCTTGCATGTACTATATTATGAACCCGGCAACTGCTGCAATTTTACTGATATTTTCATGTCTACCCATCACAACACTACAGACTCAAATGAAGCGTCTCATCTGTTTACAATACCATATATCAAGCTGAGAATCATAATGACTTCATGATCATAACTTCCTTGAAACAAAGCTAGAATGAATATTGGTTTTGGAGAACAAAAAGAGCATCGTGATGCGAGCGGCTGGCTGATCATTATTTCAATTGTTTTTGTCATTCGAGCCCTGGGCTGTGTGACATTTCTCGATAGATTAATTCCGTCATGCATTTACTGATTGCTGCATTGATTGTACTTTATATACTCTGAAGTTTTAAAGTTTTTCATTTAACAGTATTAGAATATACATGTATGTATACTTTTTGAATCTTTTAAAAGCTTAACGGGAGAAATATTAAAGGCAATCGCTAAATTAAGCAGTTTGTTTAAGGGCGCAGTAAGTAAGCTAGACATTATACGTCTATTTGATGATCTGATAGACAAATTACCTTTTTCAGCTATTAAAGCAGTCATTGACGAAATTAGTATCCAGTGTATTAACATTGTGTACTAACTATGTATACAGTATTAAACTACTGTATACAAAGCTATTTAATGAAGCATTTAGAAGCTTCGCTAGTTTAAATTTACATTTTAGTTTAAAGCTGTATTAGCATACTCTGTAAAGTGTACATATTATTAATATAGATCGTTAATTTAAAGCATCATTAGTTTCCATTCATATTATACAATCATTCTAAATCTGACAATAAACTTTTTCGCAGTAAATCTTCGACATTTGCTCACGAGATAAAAATAAGATAGTTCTTATATTATCCTCGACTGGTTGTCTGCTCACGGACTCAGTGAATCAGATCACCTAAGTTGACTCGTTGAAGTGACCGGAGTGATCTAAACTGTCACTTCGCTCGCTTGCACACAACTTTGCTACTACTGCACTGTTCTATTCTAAATTTTCTACATAGCATCTTTAGTTTTGCTAGTCTTATCAATTCAAATTGATAAGACTAGCTGTCAATTTAAAGAGAAATAAATCATTGAATGATAAATTATAGAACAAAGGTAAGTACAATTTTTGTTTGTTTTTTTTAATTTAATAATTTGACAAATCAGTTTGTCACGATAATTATCAGATTTCAATATTTCCTTTACTTATTCATTTAAGTTGACTATCTAATAGTCATATATAGGTGCGAAACTATATAATAAATCTAGTTTAAATAACTCTCATTAATAATTTTTTTAAAATAAATATAAGTACAAATTTGTTAATGAACCAAATAACCGATTTTTATTGACGTTAATGCTCTGAAATAAACTAAACTAGATCTTAAATTGAAAGAGGTTACACCCCCTCTATGCCCCACTCCCCCATCATCTGTACACTAGTCGCTTATAATAGACAAACTCATCTTTTTCTCATAACACCAACAAAACTCTCAATGCTACGAAGCGTGTATAATCTACGAAAAAGTCTCATAAATGCATTCTGTACCCAAGTCTTGATAATGACTTTGTGTAGTCTTGAGTCTAGTTATTACAGAGGCTCATTTTCTCGATCCAGCAGTCGACTTGAATTCACAATGAATGCATCTCAACTGTCAGTTCGTAAGAATCGGTCTTAATAATTATGCGAAATGTTGATAATTTGACGCCAGATATTGAAAGATAACGTGATTGAGTGTTTTACGATATCTAAAATAGACCTTAGAGTAGCTTTTTTTACAGAAAATTAAATAAAGCATTACGCATCGAATAACCCGATTCGATAATATATTCTAAAGTAGGCCTATATATATAAATCTTAATATTATATAAATTATATAACTTTTTATCATTTTGTATTTATTCTCTGAACAATTTTAATTGTATAAATAAATGAATTTATATCGAAAGTAATATTTTTTAATGATATTCGATTCTCACTGTGTTAGGTTGCTGTATAAACTAAATATCAACTTTTTATGACAACTTAAGCCTGATTAACAGCTGGAAGATTGGAAGTATTTCATTAAATTGATGTAAATATTCCTGACCTTAACCCTAATGCGTGTGATATCCTAGTTTTGTTATCATGGAGGCGATTTATGAGTTTATCTAATAAAGGCGACGTCTTGCCGTGTTTGTTCAAAATGATAATATAACATATATATTTTGATGTTTTTTGCGTTTCTATAATATCAAGATATCATAGAAAACGCAAAGCTTCGTGACTAAAATCTTAATATCGATATTTTTAATTTTTAATCTGTTAATTTTTATAATCTATTGCTTTAATTAATTCGTTTCGATTTATTGCATCAGGGCTGATTACTTTTTCGCGCTTGTCATTTTTTACAAATTACTCGCAAACTTTAATTTTTAGAATCTATACGCAAGTTATTTTGATTAATATCAAAGAGAGGCGAAAAATAACAGATCAATCTTAGTTACTCTATAATTTTAGTTAATCTATAATCTTCATTATCATATTTTTTTATCTTGCATCTTACATTTTTGATCTTAATCTAATTTTTACATCGGCTGAATTCATTTTCGATCCCACTATTATAAGGGCTGATTAACCAATGGGCGTTATCGGATGAAAATATGTGAAGTTGAGTGTATGTTCGACCTCCTGCCTCATTCAGTCTGTGTTTTGTAGTAGTGGGATGTGATAAATGACGATAGGACAAAAGTTATCAAGTCCTGTATATCTCAATTGTGACAAGCATGTGGCTGGAAATATTCTAAAATTCCACCAAAGATCTATTAATAGAAATATAATTTTAGACTATAATACTGTTATAAAATGCAATTATTGAGCTTACTAATATTTAGGGCTGTACCGAATATTCGTTTTGTATTCGTTTTGTATTCGCTTTGGAGCCAAATAGTGCCGTAAATGTACTATTCGTATTCGGCCGAATAGTTAGTCGAATACGAATACCAAGCAATCAGTTCATTCATTGCATCATATTGTCACATAGTCAAGCGTGCAGCTTGGATATGTTATGAATAAGCCATTCTAACACGTCAATAATTTCTAATTATTTTGTAGGCTTACTGAAAATACTGTATTTTGGTACATTGGATTACTATTCGTATTCGTATTCGGCCGAATAGTTAAGAGTAATAGTAAAAATCACTTTGGTACATCCCTGCTAATATTACATATTATGAATGCGCTCACATTTTTTGTACCCCTAACTTGTACCAGTTAATACCAGGATGAAAATCTTCATTCGTTTCAATCTTCAAGTTTTTTATTTTTATGGCTAATTTATTAATAAATGATTTCATGTTATTTAAACAGCGTGCTGTCGGCATTTTCAAAATTGCGTGGGGTGAATAATAGACAGACTAATAACTATGCACATCATTGATCATGTGCAAAATGATGTAAAGATATCTGATTGTAATTATTGAATTTTCGTCTTTCTTGAACTTAATCAAAACTGTGAAAATATTATTTGGTAGAAAACATCTGCGGCCTTTGGGATTAGAAGGATTTGAGTCTGCGTTCGATAGATCGTGTTATAATGTAGAGAATTCGCTCGTATGATTGAGAATTTGTAGAAAAGACGATACTTTTAAAGATAATACTTTTATAAATATAATCTATTAATTATTGGGGATATTTGATTATAAAAGATGATTTACGATATTATAATTATTAAAATAAATACAATTATTATTTATTTCTTGTAATCGAGTAGCAAAAAAAGTATTTAGTTTATGGATTTACATCCCAAAATAAAATGTTTATGATTCAATGAAATGATTCAATTGAATTCAACACAAATTGACTTGTTTTAAAAGGCAACGAACTATTTGCAATGCTATAATATTTTTGTAATAATATCTCATCGTTTCTTTCAATTTCTTTTAAAAATTTTACTAACCGAGAAATACATGTTACAATGATTTCTGTGACATAACATAAACCTCTTCAGTTGAAACACCATTTTAAGGATTAGTAAAAACAGTTTTACAATTGCACTGCAACTTTCGGCGACTGATTACATTATTTCTTTTACATTGGATTTCGCGATATATCTCAATTTTTGCTGGTGTTTTTACTTTTGATTCCGCTAGATTATTTTTCTTTAGATCCATCATTGTTGATTTATCGGAACTGAATTTATGTTGATAAAAACAAGTCCAATAATCTCTTATAGCCGTCATGGTAAATTATTTATTTGATTTATATTTATTTCAGAAACTGGTTAAATTTATAGTAACATTAGATAAGGCAGCAAAAGATCAGATCCAGGAATATCAGGTCATAAGACACTAGTGATATCCCTTCACTGCATAAAAACAACTAAAATCATCGCTATACCGAGCATATTATACAATAAAACAATGAAGAATTAAAACATTAAATTATAATTTAGTTAATATAAACAGCGGCTATATCCTTTGAAATTATATAGTATCTAGCATATGTTTAACACTGATAGTGTAATACTGAACAGCAGTAATTAGGGCCTATAGTATATGATTTTTGTCGATATTTTTCGTATACCATTTTTATAATAATTTATCTTCTGTAAAAAATAGAGAAAAACTTGTCGCGGCTGGCTTTTTATGGTTATAATGTTTTCATGAGATTATTTATGATGAAAAGTATTCAGTATGAAAACAAAAAGGATTTTATTCACGTCGCATTCTCGTGAAATTATTCTACATATTAATTCAGAAACATCCACTGAATAATAATTAGTTAAAACCAATGCAAACACATGTAAGAAAACATTCCAATAAAATATAGCTCAACATACAGTTTTACTATGTAAATCTATGCAATTCGATAATTGTGCTTGTCATTAACATAAGATATAAATTATACTTAAAGAATATATAATCGAAATTCTTGCAATATTTAAAAATAGAAGATACTAACAAGTGTGATAATAAATAATATTTTTTCCTCAAAAAGCCTTGAAAAACGTCGCACTACAAGTGAAACGGAGAGAAAGAGAGAGAGAGAGAGAGAGAGAGAGAGAGAGAGAGAGAGAGAGAGAGAGAGAGAGAGAGAAAGCGAGCAAACGATGAATTATGTGAAGTAGATGTTCTTAGAATTCAAAGTGAGTTTTTTGATCTTTTCATGATCACTGAGCGACATAACAGGAAACGCACGCTAGTAATAATTTGAAAGTTAATTAGTTTAATTATTTTCTTACTACGCTACTCAAGTTGATCAAATTCGCCAAGATTATCGTCAAATAAAAGTAGAAGTTGTACACACTCAGCTGCGCATAGATTAGTGATAAACAAATATTTCGAGTTTGATTTTATTGTTCTGCTTACGTATAATTTTATTGATAAATTTAAATTTGTATTATTATTGTTCTGTTTTAAAATAAACCCATATACACTCTATCTTACTGAATACAGGATATAAAGCTTCAATCATTAACAGAGTTTGAAAAATATACAATACATTGTATATGTAATGAAAAATATGTATTGTTTACTAAGAAAACTAGACATTGAATGGAATTGTAAACTTTTTAAAATAATTCAACATAAACATTCGTAACATAAACATTCAACATAAACAAGCTACAAATAATTATTTTAAAATACTTCTGAATAGAATTACTATTTGTATACACGGGTCAAATTCATTCTCTTTCTTTATTTCTCTTTCATTAGTTTTACGTTCTGTCTTCTTCTTCTTTCAGTTTATTTCTACAAAGTCTCTGTCTTTCATTGCTAAAGAGTCGTCGCACAGATATTATTACCGATGAATCGTAACATAACATTTTAACAGCATCGCGTAAAAACTGTCGCGTTTTGTGGCGTGCTACCACGCAAAACTTTTCTTCTAGATTTGCGATCGAGGATTTCAGAGAGATTTCTTCGCAGACAATTGCATTGCATTGGGTATATTACAATATTTGCTATTTATTTGTTTCATTCTGTGAATTATTACTTAAGATTGATTCAAGGGAGGGGAGCGGGGTGAATTGCTTTAGATATTAGGTAAGTTTTTTTTATAAGGACGTTGACACTGCGAATGAGGCCCATTTTTATTATAAGGATTTACACACTATAGTACTCTACAAATAAGTTTTCTAATGATGTAGATACTATAGATATTTTTTTATCAGTGCTTTTATGGAAACGATTAAGTTGATCTAGTAGTCTACTAAATATTGATAATTGCTATTATTGCAATCATAGCATCTGGTATATGAACAAAGCGGAAACTCCGACAGTTAATATATCAACGAAGTAATAAAACTTTGCGCGTTAATTCGACGTTTATTTGAGATATAACGTGTTGATTGCTAGCTGTAAACGCCTCGATTCATAATCCATGCATTATTATCACTCAAAAAAATGATGTAGGCTAGCTATATTTTTTGAGTGGCATAGTCAAAATAAACACAAATGATAGTTGAAGGGAAATGTGACTTTTGTGAAATAAGCAAATGTCACAATAATATTTAAAAAGTACAATCTAATTTCTTCTAATTAGAGTTTAAAATGTTGTGTGATCCTAGACAAATCTTGAAGCAAATAAATGTATTCTTCTGAAAATAATCTTTTTTCCATCCATATTTTGACTGTTTTGTAGGATTTTTTATTCGCTTCTAGCGACCGGGATTCAATCTAAGGAAAAAATAAGATTTAAATAAGAAGCAGAGTCTGAAGCCTAGAGCCTCTAAAACCAGTTGCACACGGTAATTATTTTTAGTGCACTAGATTTCTATCAAAAATTGCCTTATACTTTTATTATATCTAAAAATTGTGTGAAATAAAAAAAAAACATTTTTTCAGAAAGTTATTTAGCGTGAAAATAGAATTAACTTCGTGAAAGATCAGTCTAAGTTTGACTTTTGAAAGTATTGAAAAGAAATTATTTTTGCTTAATTACTGTACAATATTGAAGACAAAGTCTTATATTTATATATTTTGCTTAATTTAAATTTAAATTTGATTAAACAACTCCGTTTTGATTAAACTGCTTTGAAGTTTAGGTAATCCGTATCAATTTAAAGAATATACTTCTATGTACAGTAAATATCGTATTATTTGTAATTATAGTATAATCCAAATTTCATTTGAATATCCATCAAATACTGTTTTTTTAAAAATAATTAACATTAATAACGATCTAAACTCAACCTTATCGGAGACTAAAATCGCAAGTCGAAAACGTAATATCACATTAATTTAGCTATTTTTTAATATTAATAAGGATACATCGACATACCCCCTCCCCCCCCCCCACTGTCACCTGTTGCTGTTAAATTTCACGTGATTGTAATAATGCACTCAGACGTCGCTGTCCATCACGTTTTTTATGACGCGTCGCGTGCGAAACTTTATTACGTTAGTATGTCAACAGCTAGTCGCTAATCGCGTCGCTTCAACGTCGCCGCAACGTCGCGCGTCAACTCTTATTTTTGCGCGACTCAGATGTGACTTGAATTTTAAACATTTTACAATATCATAAATTTGAGCAAAATGAAAATAGGAAAATAGGACTATTATTTAAACGAGAATTTAATTCTGTTACATGTGTTATTTTACTCATATTATTGTAAATGTTAAAATTTGCGCGAAGTTTATTAAAGTTGAACAGCGAAAAGTTGCATCTATATAAAATAGAATCGATAAATAATTGCGTAAAAAACTAATGGCGCGAAAATTTGGCATAAACAAATGAGGTAGTTTTGTGAATAATATTATGTAATGCTAAAAATATTGATTTTATGACAAGTCGCGTTTATCGTTTCTTAGAATGTTCTGATTTAGTGAACAATTTTTATGTTATGTTACGCGTGTGATAATTCATAATTGGTATACTGCATTATAACTTTACATTATTCGAAAAATTATTTAATTAGAAAAAATTCCAGTTTTTCATCGTATTTAGAGAGTAGTTTAATCAATTGATATGAGAGTCAAATTTTATATCAAAGAAGCTCATAGTTGTTTGATTTATCTTCAGTTGTTCAGAGATGCTTTGACAGATTTAAGGCTAAATGACTACCGACTGATTAAATGATTCCACTATAAATGACACTCAGTCACCAGCTTTTAAATGAAAGTCTACTTATATACAAGATGGATTACTTTGTAAATAAAATGTCAATTGGGATAAAAGTTTCATTTCGCTGCACTTATTTGAGTTGTTAAGGATCTGATCCTGATTTTTAGAGTCAGTTGATCAGTCAGTTCAACTGATTGTTCCCTTATCCCGGTAACTGTTCATCCAGCCGTTTTATCTGTCATGCTGCGTTTAAATCTGTCTGTCAATTTCTGTATTCTGTCTGTCCGATATTTCTGTCTCTGTTTTTTGTCTGTATTACTAAACATATCATGACTCATCAATGTATATTTTATCACAAAAGCACTGTCGCATTTCTAAAAAGTTATAAACAAAAATGTCACTGATATTTGTTGCTCGGATCTTGACATTCTAACTTGTTACGATTCTAATAATTATAATCAAACATTTCAATGTGTAGAATTTAATTAAAATCAAATAGATTTTACTCTTATTTTAGAATCGATCGTCAACATGCGTAATTCATCCCGATATTCTGTAACATTCCTTCTACTCTTTCTATTTCAAATCGATACTATTTTATCTCAATCTAATCATGCTCTACGTTTAAATCGTCACCTAGAAACAATAACGTTGGCTTTTGTCGCGAAGAAGAACACATTTAAAAGGCGATCGACGATTTCATCATTTAAAAAAGCTATAGAGGCGGTCAACAGAGACACTGGGATGATTTTTCATGATCGGTATAAGTTGCATTATGTGCATCAAGATGATTTTGATAAGTACAGTCCTCCTGAAGCTTTTGAAATACTATGCGATAAAGTGAGTTACATTTAATTCAATTAATATGTTTTAATTTAAAACTTATTTTTAGAAAATGAAGAAATTGAATAGTAATGCACATCATTTAACGTAAAATAAATTGATATTTTTGTAATTCAGGATTTTAAATTTGAGTCCTTAATTTCTAATATGATGGAGTCTGATATTTTGTAGTAATTCTAATTATTATATTAACATAATAACATATAAAAAAAAACGGGATGAAGAAATGTAGTTTTATCCTGAATGAAAAATTAGTTTAAAAATTCGCATTTTTTTGGTTTCATTTCAACAAATAAAAATTAAAAAGTCAAATTTTTTTTTAAATCAATGAAATTTTAAATATAAATTTTTCACATTTTTAGGTTTTACGTCAGAATGCCACGACTATGTTTCTATTAAGCGAGGTTGACTCGTCCGACTATATTTATAAGACGGCGTCTGCCGAGTACTTGCTTCAAATGGCAAACTTTCTTGGTCTGCCTGTCATCGTTTGGACTGAGGACAATTCTGGCCTTGTGCAGGTATATACTTATAATTCATTAGGGGTGGATTAGTTCGTGGCGCGTATGCTTATCAAACGGGCGATTATGAGTTTAAATCCTGGCGTTATTTGTTTCAGTGTTGTTAATCATTTATTTTTGCCGCAAAAACGTATTATAAACTCTGGACAATTTTTGAACTTATCCGCATTTTGAATCCTAAATAAAATATGATGAAAATTATATATTACTTATTAATTTTATACTCGCTAAATCTAAGTGGCGATGCGATAAAGTATCGGACGCAACAGGTTTAATTTCTGTCAATGCTTACTATTGTACTAACTTGTTGCACCCTTTAGTTAGACACTCAAATTGACAACTACAACAGCTTTCATGCTAATGCGGTTAAAAGTAAATACCATAAATTATAATAATAATCGGATTTTGTTGTTTACTCTACTATTTATTACAGTGCTAACTATATTTATACACTTTTTTGACTTCTTACTAAACTTAAATTGAAATTATTATGTCGTTTAAAAAGCCAACACGTGAGTCAACAATATTGCAAATGACCCCATCAATCAAGCATCAAGCTAGAGCAATGCTGAGTCTTTTAAAGCGATACAATTGGTCAGCTTTTGCTATCGTAACTGGGTCACTCTCGGGTCACGAATATTTCGTTAACGTTTTACGTCAATTGATCGATGACCCGTTAAACTGGTTAGCTGCTAATTTCGTGATCTTGATGCTTCACTTTTAGAAATATTGTTGTATTATAAGAAAAATTTGAGATTGTACTTATTTGATTTAACAATTCATTTCATTTAATACTAAATTAGTAATAAATACTAATACTAAATACTACTAGTAATTACAAATAAAAAATACTAATGTTACTACTATTACTACTACTTAAATACTAATAGTAAATTGAATTTCAGATATTTTTCTTGTGTTTTCATAAATTTTGAAATGTATTTTATAATAAGTATAGTTTGAGTAGTGTGCACTGTGCGCAGTGCACACTACTTTTTCACATTAATAACACTGATTACAAATTATTTTATTCTAGGTTTGAAATTTTAAAAGTGGTTCACATTCCTTCGACGGTTCACTCTGATGTTGTTGAAGCTCAGTTGATGAAGTTGAATAAGTTTGAAGCGAGAGTCATTCTGCTTTATGCAACTCAGTTAGTTCATTTATCTAATTGTAATTTAAAAATTGAACTTTTTCAGTATTTGACCAGTTACTGGAATATTAATGCAACTTTAATATGCAAGCTAACTTTATTTTATCCTGTTATACTATAAAGTTCTTAACTTTATGTTGCACTGTAAATCGTTTGATTTATATTAACTTTCTTAAACATGCTCGCTTGTTAATAACTTTAAAAATTCATTAAATTTTGTAAGTAAAAATAATGAAAATAAAAGATGCACTTTCTTTCCCTCATCCCTGGTTTATATAATCTAGACTTACAATTTTTATACTAAACGCCACGGTCATGTTGTTTTAAAAACAAACATGGCGGAGTGGTCAATTTGACGACGCGTTACATTACATGGAGTCTGATCACGTGTCTCATTCATCAGCTGTCAACGGATCTGCGATAGACCCGTGTGACGAAATGACTATATCACCGAAAATACCATTTATACACACTCGTACCCAGCCAATCAAGAGACAACAACTAAACAAGTTAAATTAATACAGAAAAATTATCGCTTTTCATTGGTCATTTAGTTTAAAAATCATAAGATTCAATTATAAATTGTAAGTTTATATCCATGCTAAAAAAAATTCAAATCAACTACCAGCGATTAATTTGGTGTAGATTAAGTGAGTTTTTTACTGCAATCCGGTATAGGGTGTCGAAATGAATGCGTTATGAGAAGACTTGATGATATCTGATGTAGACCTTGTTGGTAGATGCCATTAGAAGTAATGGGAAGAATATTGACCAATAAAACGAGTCGTTTTTCAGTCAATTTATATGCAATGTTGCAAAGTTACTATACACACTGCAATTTCTTAAAAACTGTGATAATGCAACATTAGGCCAAATTTTGCTTCATTTATTAAACTTTATTTGGTCGATTATTTCTTTTATTCTTTTAATTAAGTGATAACTTACAAGTAACTTTTATTGACGTTGAACGTTAAATTGTTTGAATAAACAAATAAAAAAGACTCTATTTAGACCTACTCAGAAAGGAAAGTGATCGAAATAGTTTAACGTAAAATTTTCTTGATTGATGTTAACGTTAAATTGATGATATTAACCAATAAAAGAAGAGTGTTAACTGTAGGTCCTATTATATTCAGGAAGGAAAGTGAGCGAATTTTGAGTGAGGCGAAGAAATTGAAGCTCACAGGAAAAGATTACATGTGGATTATGTGTAAGGCTGCACTGGGGTCGTCTATGCGTGTGCTCTCAATGGGACGTAAAGCAATTGTGCCCGATGCATTCTTTCCTGGTTTACTGGGTAAATAGTTGAAACTTTTAATGAACAATTTCTCAAGAATTTATTGGTATCTTAGAAAAATCTTTATGAAATATTACGATAGCGTTAAGAATTAAGATATATTCATCTGTTATTCATGTCTTGAAATTGTATCCAACTTTTAAAATAAAGTGCTTGATGTTATTATTTATTTAATTCAATTAATTGATTAGTGTTAATATCTATTAACGTTACAGTTCATAGATTGATTTGTCGTCAAGCTTTTGCTAGTTGATTTAACAACAATTTGAACTAATTTACATTACACGTACCTAAAGTTAATTGGTACAGTAATGCTAACTTTCTATTATCGATTAACCCTAATTTTAATCGATGAACCCTTCAAATTCTAAACTTTATAAAAAATCTCGAACTTAGACTCATTTGACTGAATTGACTTTTAGCTCTGAATTTTGACTTTGACTCCTCCCCTATCGGCCGAGAGTCCCTCTCGTTCGACGGGGAGCGAGACACGTCCATACGCATGGTGATCAGCGCATGGGCCCAGGGGATCAACCTTTTCCTGAGGGACCAGCAGCAGCGCTCCGACATGGCCAATCTCTCCCTCATTCCCTCGAACTTCGGCTGCGATGAGGATTTACAGAGTCAGTGGCAGGAGGGCGTGCTATTGAGTAGGTGTGCAATAAAACGACAGTTTTGAATATAACTTGACTTTTTAAAAAGATTGAGAATTTCATTTCGAAATAGTAAATATTAGAAATAATCAGTAAAATTAAAGTCTTAATTTTTAAACTTAAAAATTTAACTTTTAGTCAGTTATTTATATGTTTAACAATAAATAAATGTCATTAGACAATAAATTCAATCCGAAACTTTTGACTAAGAATCTAATGAAATAAACTTTAAATTGTAGCAACAATTGTATTTAGTGTTATTTGATTCTAGATACATGAAAAACGTATCGGTTGTTGTTGATAACAAGCGAGTAGCTTTCAATGAAGACGGTACAATACAAGACGTTAAGCTGCGAGTTGTTAACTTAGATCAATCGCATAATTGGCAAGAGGTGAATTATTCTTAATTGATTCTAGCTTGATACTCTAAATCTGCTTTTTTCTTCTTGTTGATTTTTGCTTTTTTATGGTTTTGCTGTGTTTTTGTGTTATTGTTCATTTCTGTTAATTTGAATATTTTTATGTTTTTGCTGTTTTTCTAATTTTGGCATTTTTGTGTTTTTCGCTGCTTTTTTAGGGCTGCATCAAATAGTGATATCTACTATTTATATGTTCGGCCGAATACGAATAGTGACTCCTAACTATTCGGCCGAATACGAATAGTTCATTTAAGCCACTATTCGGTGCCGAAGCGAATATTCGGTACAGCCATAGCCTTTTACGTGCTACGTGAAATAATCGTAAAATTTTAATTATCTCTACATTTTTGATGCTGAAATAACTTGATGCGATTAGATTGGTGAATGGAGCACGAGGGAGGAACTACAAATGGGTGACATCACGTGGCCGGGAGGGGAGCCCATGCCCCCCATTGGCAAGCCAGCCAAGTATCACCTGAGAGTGGTAACCTTGCAAGAAAGACCCTACGTTGTGTATTCTGATCCAGATCCTGTACTTGGAACGTGTCCTGCCCAAGCTGATAGATGTCGCATTGCTCCTCTTAATGTCACACAAAAGTAAGTGAATTTCAAATTTACTAAGTAATATATACAGAAAATTTAACTTTTGAACTTAAGTTAAGTTAAATTCTGTTTGAGATATTTGTTAAACTACTGTTTAATCAACTGCTTTTTATTCCGTTTTTATCCTATGTATATCTTGCTTTTGTATATTTTTGAAATAAATCCCTCTTTTTTCTTATAAAAAAATTACTAAATAAATATATATATTTAGGCTTACAGTAATAATGTAGTATGTATAAAAGTACTTTTAGCATGTATTTATATATGATGAACATTTTATGTTGCTATTAACAAAAAATCAATCGAATTAAAATTCAGAAACTATTAGTAGTATTACTTTTAGAAACCTCTCTAATCGATAATATATAAGCTTACATTTGTTCTTAAAAATATTGACTTAATATTGTAATATTTAGAAATATTCACTTTATATTCGAATTTAGAAATTTTGACATTATTTTCTAATTCTAGAAATATACTAATTTCTTTGTTGTTTTCTTGATAGAATTGCGAACGCGACGACTAATAAAAAGCTGTATCAATGTTGCTCTGGATTCTGCATTGATCTGTTGAGAATGTTAAGCGAGAGAATCAGTTTTAGTTACGATCTATTTGAAGTGCCTGATAAAAAATGGGGAGCATACGATAAGGTTCGTTTTAATTTCAATTTTAAATAAGGACATATAATTTTTTTGATTTCGATTATGTTTTGAGTCAGTGTTAGATTCTTGAAAAAACATCAAAGTAGATTGATATGAATTTGAATCTATCTTTATTTCATAAACAAATTGATAGATAACAAACTATAACAGTTATAACAAATTAAACATCAAACTATAACAGATAAAAACCCAACAAAACTAAACAGAGCATCACAAATCCAATTAGCAAAAACGAACGTAATCTCACAGCTGAGCAATAAATATTTTTGATATATTTTAACCTAGCGACAAATTTATGAAAGTATTATAAGAATTTACTTGTTACCCGTTAAAACGGCCCCGACAAATCGGCCCCGACTATTGATTCTTAGGGTTTTGGTTGGGGTTAGAATAAAGGCTAGGGTTAATATTGAAGTTAGGGTTAGTGGTAGGGTTAGGTTAAGTTTAGGGTTGGTTAGAGATAAGATTATTAAATGATTTGACTGGGCCGTTTTGTTGGGTTAAAGTATTCGGGGCCGTTTTGTCGGGGTACCGAATTTTCATCACATATTATCTAGACAACGCATGAATGGAACGGGTTGGTGCGTAGTATACTCGACGGTGACGCGGACATGATTGTGACTTCAATGCAAGTGACTCCGGACAGATCCAAACAGATAGATTTCTCAGTCCCTTTCCTAGAGACAGGAATATCCATCCTCGTAGCAGTAAGAGCAGGAGTCATCTCTCCTACAGCTTTCCTAGGTAGGAAATAATATAATAGTTTCCGATGTAATCCGAAATGCAGCAATTTCATAGATAAGCCTTATTGCAATAACCGAATCTGTTCACTTCTGACCGAAATTTGGAACTTATAACATTTATAACTTTATTAAGTTTTTGTTTATAATTTGTATAGGATCAATGCATTTAAAAAATGCAGCAGTGTTTTTATTGCAAGTGTAAAATTAAAGTTATATTTCAATTCTTTATCAAAGTTTGTAGTTTAGTCAAAAAAATGTGCAATTCATAAAATTAGAATCCCCAACGATACTATGGCATATTTTGATACATTTTTTACACTTTGCGAATTTAAAGTTAGGCCCTATAGAAACGTTTCATATATGATAGCTAATTACAGAATGCAGTTATAGTCACAATATAAAATGATGACAATTTAGTGAATTCAGCTTTTTTAGTGAATTTGTATTCGTTTATACAGAGCCCTATGACTATCCCTCCTGGTGCCTAATTCTGCTATTCAGTGTTCACGCTTTTGGAGCGGACATCTTTATTGTCGAGTGGTTGTCACCACGTGGTCTAGACAGAGGAAATCAACCAATCAGAGGCAAGATGTTGAGATATACATAAAAATAACCAATTAGAGATAAGTTATCTTTTCAGCTAAACTCAGCAAATGAAATTGTTTCAACTTGCGTAATTTATTTCTACCAATTAGTTACAATTTCTTTTATTTATAGTAGTTTATCAGTCAATTAAAACGGATTTTAATGCCTTATATACAATATCTTTAACATTTTACAGTTTATGCCCGAAT
Organism: Oconnorella tubifera; assembly: GCA_034700105.1. Lineage (NCBI taxonomy): Eukaryota > Metazoa > Annelida > Clitellata > Enchytraeida > Enchytraeidae > Oconnorella > Oconnorella tubifera. The sequence continues at coordinate 36,000 of JAQIXG010000176.1, forward strand.
TATGAAATCTAAGCTTTTAAAATATAAGCATTGAGAATAACTTAACACTCCTAATATAACTTACCACTCCATTAATAAATGTTAAGTTTTATGTTAGGCATATTTCCTGTATCACCTACATTATAATATCAAATTCACATCGTTTAAATTATCTAGATTCATGCTCCTTTTAACTTAATTTTCGTACAGTCAGTATTTCTATTTTAAAATTGATTTGAAGTTTATCGATTTACACTTTTTTTAATGACCCCAATTGTAATTAATATTATTTAACGCTTAGAACACAAGTTTTCACTGTTTCGCTCATTCTGGCTCATCTGGTCCATGCTATTCGGTGCCGCGGTCAATGTCGATAACCCTCGCGGGGTCTCCAGCCGTTTTCTCGCTAACGTCTGGGCCTTTTTTGCGGTCGTTTTTACCGCTAGCTACACGGCAAACTTGGCCGCTTTCATGATCACCAAAGAAGATTACGATCATCTTACTGGTATTCAGGATAAAAGGGTTGGAAACAATAACTTGCTTATTATTTGTTTGAAATAAAAACAACTGAGAAACTTAATTTCTGGGCGCAAGCTGTTGAAGAAGAATACTAGATATTAAGAATTGATGATACTGTAATAAAGACAGTTAGTTAATTTTATCAGTGAAAAATACACGAAATATATTCATTCTAAGAAATGCAAGAGGAATTAAAATGAAAGGGATCCTAAAATATATTAAGACATTATGAGTATTGTCTAATATATTTGCAGTATATTATAATAGATTATATACTGTAAATTTAGTTTATATGACTATAATACTATTTATTACTCACTAAACTAATATCTTTATGATCTTCCTATTATATTCAACGATTCATCGCTATTTTGAGCAGTATTCTTTTAAGTTGTTATATTAAAAGTAATATGATATGTTTAGAAATTTTATATAAGTTATTAATGAGCAAATAATTACTAATTGAAATGTTTCAGTTGATGAATCCATTGGGACATAAGCCACCGTTTAAGTATGCCACTGTACCCTATGGAAGCACAGAGTCGAATCTAATGAATTATTATCCAAAAATGTACGAATATATGAAGGATTTCAATAAATCTAACGCTACGGAGGGAGTCACAGCTGTTAGAGAAGGGTTAGAAATCCCCCCCCATAAAAAAGTAGAATACCAAAAATCTCATCTTTCTTATTTATCATTCTTTGAGCTTTTGTTTTATTCTTTAATGTTTTTATATGATATATATATATCCAATTGTACTTTTTCGGAAATAAATATTCTTCACCCAAAAAGCAGAATTATTTAATATATTATACAGTAATTCAAATTTTTTACGACTAAATGACTAACTTAATAAAAAACTGAATGTCTTATTAGACTCTTCGATATTATTTATCGCTTCAGAATGTTGAATGCTTTCATATACGATGCTACAGTTCTAGAATATCTAGCCAGTATAGACGACGGATGTAAACTAAGGACTGTTAACACTTGGAATGCAAAAACAGGACACGCTATAGGATTTCCTAAGGGATCGAAATGGATCAACACAGTTAACAAATATCTCATCCATTTACAACATAGCGGTCAGTTTTATTGTATGGATAAACAGACATAAAAATACATACAAAGAAATACGACGTTAGCCAATATAATCACACTGAATACAAAATGTATTCAGTGTGATGATTTACGATCTATGTTTGCTTTTAACGACCAGAATGATAATCAAAAAGTAAAAATTAACTTCTGATTTAATTTTTATTGTTTTAAGGCAGAGATATAGTTTCAACTTTTTCTAGGGACTAGGGTACCCCCCTACCCTCGGTAGGTAAACATTTTTTTGATTTTAACATCTTTTCCTCTGAAATGCATCTTTATTTCAATTTTTTTTTCAACTATAACACACTTCTATTGTATCTCTCACAAGTTCACAACATACCAACAACAAATTATTACAACCTCCATTTTCTTAGCTGAGGAAAAATGCCTAAAATTTAAAAGTAAAAACTTTCTTAAAAGTCATCCTTGTTTTAAGGTGAACTAGAAAGGCTTCACAAGTTCTGGTTCGCTGGATCTTGCAAGAAGAATGAGGCCAAAGGAGAGTCCAGTAAGCCACTGGGTATACTTAACTTTACGAGTGCCTTTATCCTGCTCGCTTGTGGAATGATTCTTGGTTCTATACTAATGCTCCTAGAACATCTTTATTTCAAGTTTTTTCGCGCAAAACTTCGTCGTTGCGATAAGTACGGATGCTGTAGTCTAGTTAGTCTAGTAAGTGGTATCGTTGATATTATTGAATTCATTTATATTAAATTAATTCTCTTATTTAGTAAGAAATTTAGTAAGTGATAAAATAAAGCTCAATCAACATTTGAATATTCTAATGTGTCTGTAAGTAAATGTTAATATATGCTAATAAATGCTAATATTTGCTAAAATGTAGCATTAGATGTCAACTTCAAATATCAGTATTAACATTTGATGCAATAAAACAATGATGTAATTAACTAAATGTTGCAAATTTGACATTAATCAGCAGTTGCATCTTGCTGCAACCGCTGGTTGCTGCAAGAATGCTCCTAGAACATCTTTATTATATTTTATTATTGATTTATTTTAAAACTCAAATTTTAAAGATTTAAAATATACAAACATCAATATACCAACATCAGTATACATTTTTCAGAAGTGAATTTTTTTTGTAGAGTCTTGGAAAGTCATTAACGTTTCGTCAGTCAGTAAAGGAAGCCATTGTAATGCAGAAAAGTCATAAATGTAAGAGTCCAGTTTGCGAGATGCAAGTATGGAAACTGCAACACGAATTGGACCTAGCTCGGCTCAGCATTGTCAGACTGCAGGGAAATTTAGCGTCAGTGAAAAAACCCATTATAACTATAAATAGATGTTATTTGCTGTGAAATATTAAGGATTAAAATGAAATAGAGTGAAAAAAAACAGTTTTATTTAAAATGAAGATGATACGTTCTTATTTGTACAATTTCTGATGGGCTTAAAATAATTGAAGACAAATCGACTTATACAAGAATTGTAGTTTTATCTTTTTCACAATATTCGTGTATTAGTTATAGAGCCTTGGTAATTAGGCTGCAAAACCGCAGTATTTTAAGTGGAAAATTCTAATAATTGGGTTCATATTATTGTTTAAATATAAAATACATTTAACTTTATAATTTATTCATTTTGACCATCTTCTGTTGATCTAAGTATAGAATTTACTTTATCTTTAAATATAACTTAACTTACTTAACTAGTTATTTCATAGAGCACTTTTATTTGAATTCTACAAAAACATATTGCATTTAGTACCATTTATGTAAATTTATTTAAAATAATTCAAAGCTTTATTTCATTTTATTTTCAAATAGAAAAGATGGCGTGAAATCGTACAATGAAACAATGAATCCAGACAATCCTCACCTAAGCTTAAAATCATCCGCAGAAAACAAATTCCCCGATCATGAAATATCTCCACTTTCTAGTAGTGATCAACATCATTTGATTAACTTCACAAATCTTGAAAATCCCGCTTATAATAGAGTAACCCTATTGGATTACAGCGCAACCAATAGTGCGCAAGATCTTCTTTTCGATAAAACCAGTCGGCCAATAAATATATGCGATAGGCAAATCGGAACAGAGTTCAGAATTTCAGAAGGGGATTCAGTTTTTAAGTCTAGTCCTACTAGTTCTAATAAAAGATATGAGATGGAAAAAGATCTGGAGAGGGAAGGGTGGTTTGTTGATCGTAAAAAAGAGGGACAAACAAAGGGGGAGAGTTTTAAAGGGGGTAGGAATAATTCGACGAATAGTGATTCGCAAGCTGGGATTGCGTTTTGTGTTGGTGTTGATGACAGTGATATTAGGGACATAATACCCCGGGTAGATTTTGAAACTGTGTTGTGATAAATTGTTTCTGAAATAGTTTCAGCTAAGTTGTGTTGTCAGTGGCGTACCTAGGGTTTATGGCGCCCGGGGCGAAAACAATAATTTGGCGCCCCCCCCCCCTCTTTTTCAACAAGCGAAATAATTATATAACCAAAATTGCTTTTCGTTTTAACTTATTGTAGGCTTATGTTTTCAAAATGAGTGTAATTGACAACTAAAAAGAATTATTTGTTATATATTGGTTGGACGTATGCTGTTCGCGCTAATGCCTGAGAGACACTCGGCCTCTTTCGCCGCCCGTTAATGAAATTGGATCTCTGAGCGAAGTGAGATATAAAAAAGCCATTTATCAAAAAACCATAGGCCAGAAAAATTATTTGAAATAACCCACACAAAGTATTGATATGAGAGGTTGTAGAATTATGGAAAGAAATTGGACATCAAACATTACTGAAACTGTGCAACATTTGTAATGTGGTATCCAACTTTTGGCGCCCCCCCCCGCCCACATAGACCGGCGCCCGGGGCGGCCGCCCACCCCCGCCCCCCCCCCTCGCTACGCCACTGTGTGTTGTGATGAATATATTCTTAAGGCTATCTATCTTAAAGAAATGATTTAATCATTACTTTAGCGACTAAGTTTTAGAAGCGAACAAACAAGAGTTACTTAATATTTATTACCAGACAAAAATTACAAACAAAAATAGAGGCTGTAGGCTGAGCTTGTATTTCTGTTTGCATTTTTTATCCGGTAATAAATAATAAGTGACAGTTGATCTCTTTTTTGTTCGCTGTAGGACTTGTTTTAAAAATTTATTATTAAATCATTCCGTTGAGATTGATAGGTTTAAGAATATATATTTGCATTTAATGATGAAATTGTTTTCAATGAGTAGGATTTAAAAATTTAATGCATTGAAAGATTATTATAATTTTAAAGACTTATA
>JAQIXG010000177.1:0-40701 GCA_034700105.1 Oconnorella tubifera
GATCTTTGTGGCTGATATATTAATGCTAAATTCTTACCAAAAACTTTTGAATTTTTCCAATGTCTTGCCTTGAATATATATACTCTAAGTGATGGAGAGATGATAAAATTGACTTTTTATCTCAAATCAAAACTTAAACATAAAAACATACAATTTAGATCAGTTTTTGATGTACATAAAATGTAACAAATGTGAAATGTAAAGAAATATAAAAAACATATATGCAAGCAAAAATACCAAGGCACAGAAGCAGATGTACAGAGCGGCTGTCTTTAGAACTCTATATTCAACTTTTACATCATCCCCCACTACTCCGTTTTTCTGTTCAGCATCTAACGATGAAACATTTTCGTCGTTTAACCGTAAAATTTCATCTGACGTCACGTTTGTGTGACTATTTGACAACATAGTGACGTTAATGCAATCCTTTTCATCGACCTCGTCATTATTGTTATCCATCTTGACTAAGCTAAAATGAGAAAAAAGTTATACAAAAGTTATATGCAAGTTATAGATATTCACACTGAATAGACTACAATTTCTGTTTAATTTATAATAAATCCACTAATATTATCATAAAAATGCTCGTAACCCGAATTCTAACCCTAATCATAACCTAATTACAAATTAGACGTTAAAGTGATTACATTTCAATAAATAATCTTTATTATGAAAAAATAAATTATTTCTTTTACTATGTATAAATTAATAATAACTTGAATAACTTACAATTATTTATAATTATATATTATTAATTATAACTTTTAAAACGGGCCTAAAAATAATCAATCTTCAACTATTTGCTTCTATTTATAAAGTTATCGGAACGGGTCAAGTGGTGAACTGATAGCAACTACAGTAGTCTTATTAACTCGAGTCACGAGTTGAACACCAGGCTGACTACAACTTAACACGAGCCGGTCATTATTATATAGATTATGATTATATATATTATTATTAGGCTTACAAAACTTTAATTCAGGGGCAAGGGGGGTGGGGGAGGGAGAAGAAGACAAAGGCAGTTACTAAACAATTTTCTATATTGTGACGCGCAATTATAATTATAATTTTTATATTTATAATGTTATAATAGCTATTATAATAGTTATAGTCGTTGATTTTCAACTAAGCAAATTTAAAATCTGCTTCTCAAAATATCATTCAAGCTGGCTGGGGTATGTAAATAGTCATCACTTCATTGTAAGAAGAAAAATAACGAAATTAACTAAAAAATTAGCTAAAATTAGCTAAAAGACCGCGGGTGGTTGCTGCTGAAAACTGTAAACGCATAAATCGTTCACCCCCCTCATCCACTGGATGACTTGGATCCGTCACTGTGTTGGTTTGGAGAGTTCCCTCGATAAGTTCTGACGAATCTCTTACAAATTACCTTTTCTTTACTAAATAATAACTCCATCTTCACTTCCTTCACCTTAATTCTAACCCTAATCAAACAGTTGAACTTTAACAACTTTTTATTGCTATCAACTAACATAATAAATAGAAGTTGACATTAGTGATATATAGGTTCAATGAACTTTTATAGCGGAAATTTTTAATAAGTTTAATAAATTAATTAAATTAATACTAATTAATTATTTAATTAATTATGAGTCTGCATTGCCTGACGGGGGATTGCGACATGGACCAGAAGACGAAGAGTCGTCTGATCGACAAGCAGATCGCGAGGGACAGGGTGAGGAAGATCAGGACCATCAAGATCCTGCTGCTGGGGTCGGGGGAGAGCGGCAAGAGCACCTACCTCAAGCAGATGAGGATCATTAATGGGAATCATTTTGACGATAGGGAACTGAAACATTATAGGATGCTGATTTATGGCAATATCGTGAGAGGAATGAAGGTGAGGGATGGAGAATAATGATAATAAAAATAATTCAATAGGAAATAATTATCTTTTTTATATTCTAGTAGTTTCGCTCTAGACGAATTTAACGATATATAACACAATTTTAATTTCTATGGTATGTAGATGTCATGTAGATGGTTAGATTAGTCGTATAGCAAAATGCTCTGTCTGATGATACACCTGGCCAACACTGTGTTACTCTGTACATTAATTAATTGAATACTGTTTTGAGCATTTATTAAATAACATGTCGTTAGTTTTTGACAAAATTTGAATCCACTGCTAGCCAGTTAATACTGACCAAAAATTTCTTCTAAATTCATGTAAACAGAATGTACGTTAAGACAATATGATGACTAAAGTGTACTTTTTAATATCTTCCATTATTGAACTAGGTACTTATTGATGCGAGAGATAAGTTAAACTTACCTCTAGAGAGGATGGACAATGCACGAAGGGCACAGTTTGTCTTTGCTTATGATAACAACGTCCAGTTAGAGGAACCAGTTTTCTTACAGTATGCGCCCGCGATCATAGCACTGTGGAAGGATGCTGGTATACAGAGAGCTTTTGACAGACGCAGAGAGTTTCAGTTGGTTTGTACATTTAACCAAGTATTAGTGTTATGCACTATATTAAGCACGTAAGAATATTAAGTGGTATTCTTAATTTGATTTTAAAAAAATTCTATGTAAATTGGGGTCATGTCAGCTTGCTTTTTGGGAAACTCGGCAGTTTGGAATATCGGCAGTTTGGAATATTGTCTACTATTCAAAATAAACTCATCTGTTAGGAATCTTCTTCATTAGAAATATAATCTTATGGGGATATCACCTAATGAGAAACTTGTCTAACAATTAAATAATTTTGTAATAAATAATTTTGAAGGATATTTTACAAAAAAGAATTTTATTCTGTAGAATTTTTATTCCGAGAATAGATTTCATAACATATTTTTAATTCAGTTGCAATTATGTTATTATGTGTGTGTAAAAATGAAATTAATTGATAAATAATATGATTAAATGATACTATGATTAAATACTAATTATTGAATTTATTATACCTGCATTGCCCTATAGATTCAATACATTACAATTAATAACTATATTTGTTATTAGACTATTATTACGCTGATGTAAACAGTGGTATTTATTAATTTTGTAATGTTTTGGTTTGTTTTAGGGAGATTCAATTAAATACTTTCTAGACGATTTAGAACGAATAAGCCACATGGTAAATATAGAAAATTTACTAATTTTTGGTCATTACTTTAAAATGATTTTATCAGACATTCAGTGTTAGTGAACACAAGATCTGATTTATTGATTCATGTATTGATTTCTTTATTAAACGATTAATATTTTATTAATTATTGAATAAATTGATTTTTTTTTGAGGATAAAAATCAAAGCAAGCTCTATATATGCTTGCACTATCATTCCCAAATAGAAATTTTTGAATAGACTATAATAACTCAAGTGTTCATTAATCGCTTGGTTTCATGAAATCCATTTCAAATGGATTTCAATTCATAAATAAATCTCCAAATATTATTTAGTCACCGTTAATTAGTCTTTTTACTGTTCACTTTCATAAACCAAACAGTAATTTTTTTGTTCAATCTTTTATTCATTTCTAAACAGAATTACGTGCCCACTAATCTAGACATTCTGCATTCGCGCAAGGCTACTAAGGGCATCACTGAGTACGAGTTTATTATACATAACATACCATTTTGTTTTGTCGATGTCGGTGGACAGAGATCCCAGAGACAGAAATGGTTTCAGTGTTTTAGCGGCTTTACGTCTATTCTTTTTCTAATGTCTTCCAGTGAATTTGATCAGGTAACGAAAAACAAAAGTAGAAGTAATATATGCTATTAAAAATATTAATAGTTTTCTTGGAAGGATTTAATATACTGTGTGAGAATAATGTAATGAAGTCGAATTATAAAGTTTAACGTTCATTTAATCAGTAATTGTAAATAAATATAGATAGATGTGAATGTTTACTAGTGAAATGGTTACTACACCTTCAATCAATTAGTTAATTAAAGTTTAACGTCTGTTTAACCATCAAGGGATGATGTCGCAGGCGTTAAACTCGAATGTCATCTCCAATTCATATTGACATCAGCATTATATTTATTTCATCAGGTAATCTATGAAGATCGATGTACGAATCGTCTTATCGAATCATGCAACATCTTCGAAGTTATCATAAACAATCGATCTTTCTCAAACGTCTCTATCATTCTCTTTCTTAACAAAACTGATCTACTCGCTGAAAAGATTCGATATGTAAGCATTAAGGATTTCTTTCCCTCTTTTTCCGGTAATCCAAAACGCCTATTGGATGTCCAACAGTTTGAACTGGGTTTATTTGATTCGAAACGTCGCGACAGAACGGTGCCGCTGTTTCATCATTTCACGACAGCAGTCGACACCAATAATATAAAGTTTGTTTTTCAAGCTGTGAAGGATACGATATTGCAGGAAAATCTTAAAACTATTATGTTACAGTAGGCGGGGGTGATTTATACAGTGTGGTTTGGTAGTTTAAGTGTTATTAAAGTTTAAGTGTTATTGCTCTGGAGTGGATTATTGCTTTAATAGGTCGTGATATTTTTTAGCAGTTTATATAGTCATTCACATGTTTTATAATGCTATGAAAGTATTATTGTTGTGGCAGGTGATATTTGTTACAGTTATAATTTATTGAATTTAATTAAAGCCGTATGCAGAGTAATTGTGTAACAGTAATACATTATAATATGTGAAGTAAAATAACTACAGGAGGTGTGCTATTGTTATCTGGTGCATGGTATAACATTATATATGGAAATTTATCACGCCTATCTGCCCGTACTGTAAGACATAATGATTATACTGTAGTCACACCCTCTGCCCGTACAATAACAGATAATGATTATACTGTAGTCACACCCTCTGCCTGTACTGTAAGACATAATGATTATACTGTAGTCACACCCTCTGCCCGTACTGTAAGACATAATGATTATACTGTAGTCGCGCCATCTGTCTGTACTGTAAGACATAATGATTATACTGTAGTTACGCCATTTGCCTGTACAATAGGATATAATGATTGTACTGTAGTCACACTTTCTGCCAGCGTTCAAAAGCTTACTTAAACAGAATCCATAAGGCTATTAGTTATATTATATAAATAAAATCAAATGTGATCTTGCTATATGTATTTGTTATGTATTATTAGTCAAGAATTTAATTAATCGCTATTTTGTGTCTATTATATTGCTTTTATTATTTTTATATTTTTATTATACACTGTTGCAATGATACTCTGCTTAAAATGAATGCCTTCTACTAGGTATATTTATGTATATACCATAATCGATTTGGTTGAATATATCGAATATATTGGTTATAATGATATTATGTTAGTGAATTGTATTAACAGATTTATGTATATATTAATATTTATAGTGCCAAAGTGAGATATTGTTACGTTGTTTTGTTTTTTATAAATATAGTTATTTTTATACAAATATATATTGTGATGTTATTTGATTATAATGATAAGTTTGTGTTAGGTTTTGACTGAGAATTTTATATATTTATATTTATTTTTCTACGGATATGGTATACTGATACTCTTATGCTAATGTTATTTGATTATAATGTTAAGTTTATATAAAGCATGACTTAGTTTTTTTATTATTAAATATAACCGCGATCTGTAATTCAAAATCAACTCAGCGGAAACTTGTATTTTTCTAACAGTATTTAGTACTTTTGTATAATTAATATAATTTTATTTTCCCAATTTGTAATAAAGTTTAATGTTTTGCGTCTCTTTGGCATTATATTTATGAACTTAATAAGTCAAGTATTCAGTATTTATCGCAACAGTAACCTTACATTTTACTTTGTAATATTGAGTTTAAGTATTGATGATATATAATTAAATCTTTTTGTTATTAAATAAGAAATATTATGAAGCTGATTATTTATTAATAATTAATTTACGAGTAATATAGATTAAATGTTGCTTTTGTATTGAACAAGAAACAAACACGTAATCATTTATATGAATTTCTGTTTAAAATGTAGTTGCTGGACGATATAATATTTTTACAGTGTGATCTGAATTGTGAGATTATTTTTATACTCATGAATTCAATCCATTTTATTAACGCACTGTTATAAAGTACAATAGATTAGGAGATTTGAAATGCTTATACTCTATATTTCAATTTCATTATATTTTTTATTATTATTGGATATGTATATAAAAGCAATGAATAACAAATAATTATAATATATAATAGTTCGGGTTTCCAATCGTATAACATAATCTAAGAGAGTAAAATTTTAGAATAAATAGAAGTTTATTAATCGAACACAGCTAACAAGGTCATTAAAACTAAATACTATAAAATATACACAGAAGTGATAAGTTACAGTAATTGAAGTTGTTACATAATTAAAAAAAAGAATAAATGCAAAGAAATATGATACATTGTTTTTAAAGTATTTGTGAAAATATATGTAATCGCTTCCTGGATTGCCACAATTATTTCACATTTGTATTCTGCCGTTTATGTTCAAGTCATAATACTGCATTTATAGTGTATATTATCACTATTAAAAAAGTGTCTATTGTTACTGTATTATTAATGGTTTAACCATATAAATACTAAATAACAAATATACTATATTTTGTATTATTACTATGCTAATATCTAATTTTTTTAGCTAGGAATATTGAGTTGTAAATTTATTGAGGGTGAGGGGGGGGCGGGGTGGGGAGTTGGGGCTGCCGCTTCGCCTTTTTGAATATTTTCTTTGTTTTTTTGCTTTAAATTTGAATGATAACGCGTTGTGGTTACAGAAGCTTTATGAACATTTTTATACATTTTCATCTCGCATCACTTTAGTATAAAATAATGATCAGGTTTTTTAGGTTCTGTTTGTAAATTCTGTATTCGCTTCTATTTATGTATACTTTTATCTAGCTTTCAATAAACTATAGTGTAAACAATACATCTAATATTTAATTCAACCGTGTGATGTTTTTATGTCGATGGATTACATGCTATGTGAGATAATTAAACTGCAGATTAAATAATGGACATATATTATTATTATTTAATTGTATTCGTTATATTGGTTTATGTTTGATTCTATTGGTTATATTAATTTTAAAATGATATAATTTATAACCCAGTAATTTTACTACCGTATTGTTCTAATTTCGCTACTGTATTCTTTCATTAGGACTAAAGAGCTTAGTTTTATTTTAGTTAGACAACGCTTAACTTACGCGTTAATTATGCGCAGTTTTAATCAAAGTCCTTCTATAATTTAGAATTTTAAATATTGGCCTATAAAAAGTATTATTGTACTAAAGCCTTATTACCATTTTGCTATGATAACACGCTACTGTATTTTATCTGTTGATTGTTTTGCATATTGCCTATTCGTTCTCATATAGAAAATAATCGTTTGCATTTTAAACGCAGAGGCGGAAATAATTTTTTTTTAAATTTCAGAGGTATCAAAATTGAACAAACTCGAGCTAAATATTCTAAAATTGTTGTCAGTTTGTAGAGAAGTATACATTGACGTCAAACAACGAAATTTCACTTTGACATCTTAATGATTTCCAAATCTTGAGAGAGTTTATAAACTGCAAATTTCAAGTTAACTAATAACTTGAAGCGGTTTCGAAAGTTGATCAAATTTTGCCAATTAAATTGCTGAAAATGATTTAAAATCAGTAATTTTCTATTAATCATAATATAGACAGAGTAGATAATAAAAATAGTGTCACAAATGAACTTTTTATGAAAAAATACACCCCAAGGCAGTAGCCCCATCGGTCCCCCGTGGATGTTTTGTAAAAATTCATCTATAAAAGTTTTGCCTAAATATCGCATCCAGCCGTTCTAGTATAATTATATTATTTAGCCTGTCAGATTGTCCAGATACGAGATCCAGTCAAGATTAAATTTCAAGAAATCTCAAAAAATCGCAACTGCCTTCAAACATGCCTAGTATAATACTGTAGGGTTACGATAAGAAATTATTGCTAGGGACAGCATGGGCGATAGAACTGGGGTGGGGGCTGTGCTTAAAATTTATTGATAATTTTATTCTGCATTTGTTTGTTTTTGTACTCTTAAACACTTTGTCGAAAGAATAATTGTATTGCAGTATCTTTGATCTAATAATAATTAGGCCTACGTCATTTACAGCTCTGCACAAAATGTAACATCGCGTTTTTATTGGTCAATAATTATTAAAATAATTCTGTATCTTAAAAATGCTATCGCCATCTGACGATTAAATATTGAAATATATGAAGTATTTGTTAATATAATGTTAAAAAAATTATAAAAACCTAATAAAGATACTTTTTATAATCAAAAATTATGATTATATTACAATTACCAATTTTTGGCATAAAATTAGTTAGTTTTAAAGTCAATCTAAAAAGAACAACATTTCGCGTCACTGTAAATTGAAGATTAAGTCAACATTTTAACAGAGCGTCTCGTAGCCGAATGAGTTGAGTAGATCGCTCTTTGGTCATAGATTCGCTATCGCGGGTTCGAAGCTGCTAGAATCCCTAGTCTGTCGCCTCTGCAGTGTCGTCGACCTGCAAATGCCTACAGGCAGTCGGGTACTAGGACCGAAGGGCCCGGATACCGGATTACGTTCTTTCGTGAATTTTGAGTAGATGCAATTAATTCAATGTTTACGAGATATTAAAAAAATATCTTATCATTATTTTTCGTGTAAGGTTGCCACATAATTGTCTCGTTTTTTTCATTTGCTTAAGCTTAACTCTTTTTCATTCGTTTTAGCTTAACTCTTTTTCATTCGTTTTAGCTTAACTCATTTTTTGGCCTTCGATTACATATGATTCCTTGTAGGCCTATTGGAAAATTGTGCGAAAATTATCAAAATATATATTTTAATTTCCACATATATCCATGTGTTCAACGCAAACGAAAAATTTCCAAGTATAATCATCACAAGGGGGAGATTTAACCTGCAAATTAAGACTAACATTATAATATACTTAAAAATTGTGTGTATACCTGCAATGAAAATACCCAACATTTGAATGTCCGGTATTTTATCTATTTTTATTCCGGACATGTATCTCAAATACCAGACAGTACGGTACAATACCGGACACGTAGCTGGCAACCCTGTATAAAAAACAAATTTATTCGAGAGTGCGATGACATCGCAACATACAAGTGGATTATACAACTCGGACAAATCCTAATCCGTCTCCGAACAAAAAAGCTGGAATGACAATAAAATTAGGCTCTTCAAACTGATATCGATCTTTATTGAACAATGAGCATAAGCGAAGAATTCTGCATTTAGGCTAATAGAAATTTTATTCGGTGGGTAGAAAATTATAGCAGCTAAAGTTCGAATACTTTGATTAATTGATACGCTACCACTGGACACTTGTAAAAATTAAAACGTTGTATGTGAAAATCGTAATTACTTTTAATTCCATGACATTATTCAATGATTTAATGGGTTTAAACAAGAAAAAAATAAATACAATTAATATATTGAATAGATATAATATGTGAACTATAGAAATGACAGTAGCCTAACTGGTTGATCACTTATACATAATTATTATACAATAGGATGATCCGGTAGACAATAACTATTAAATAAAATCTTATTTTAGCTTATAATCTTTGGACAATTTAATTTCTTTCACAGTTTCATTAACTTTTCTTTTGACAATTAAACTGACTTTTATCAACAGTGAAATTCACTGTTATTTCGATATTTAAATTGACATGCTGCCTAAAAGTAACCTATTATTAGGCCTAAATGTAATAAAGTATATATGTATTTTCAAGTTTTGCCTAATTTCAAAGATCCTATTCGAATGGGGAGATATCCAGTGTAACCTATACAGTAACTTGTAAATGCTATTAACTAAGATCCGAGTGATATCAATCATCAATTACTGTTCATGGTAACGTTTAGGGGGCGTGAGCGCAATTTATGGCTATGTAACTTGCAATGTCACGTGTTAATTGATATGCAGCCGAATCCATTGTAGCCTCTTATTACTAATAACCGCTAGTTTGCTCGATGAATGCTGAATACATGACCATATAAGGAGATATTGAGAGGACAAATCAAGCGTCAGATGTCGCTAGGGCCGAGGGATGACAGCAACCGGAAGTTAAACAATCGATATAAAAACGTATGATGATTCTTTCTTTGCGCGACACTTGTGAAGAGAGAACAAGAAACGATCAACATTTTGGTCAGTATGCGGTTTGTTTTTCTCTTTGGTCTACAATATGCTCACAAGAAAATAATGTATTAAATATGTTATTGTTGAATTTTTTTGTAAGTTATTAAAGATTGACTAATAAGTTGTTAATAACTGAAAGAAGTTGTTAATATTGAAAGACTACAACGAGCTGGATGTTAAAATTCAAGAACTTTGAACTTACCAGAATAAATACTGCAACATGCATGTAGAAGTCATATTGGTAATATCTCGATATTAAAATGTGTCAGTTAAACTTTGAAAGTTGAATTTAAAATTTCGGGTTTGAGTATCTGATACAGGTTACTGGTTTGTCATTACTTTTGACTGAAAATATTATGATTGATTTGAAATTGGATGTAGCATTTTAAGCAATTCTATTATGATATAACTTACAAGGCTTATACGCATAGCTTTGTCAATTTCATGTTTATTCTTATTTGATTCCGAATTAAATCCTATATAGACTTTACAGAGGCTTCAATCGTTCTCTGGATAATTTATAAGTTATCCAAAAAGTTTTTATTTTGAGTTATTTTTATAATTGAGTTACTGCGTTTTGAGCTATTATTTTTTAAGTTACTTTTTGTGAAGCGTCATCCTGAATTACTGACACTTTCGATTATCTTTCATCATAATATACTAACATCAATATATATACGATGAAAAATTCAACAATGACAGCAATAATTGAAAACTGTTAAGAGATTAAATTCAGTTTGAATAATGTAAATGCTGTATTCAATCTAAATGAGTTGTTTCGTTTCTTATTTTCAGTGAAAACAAGTACCATGTTTAATAA
The DNA here is from genome assembly GCA_034700105.1 of Oconnorella tubifera. Taxonomy (NCBI): domain Eukaryota; kingdom Metazoa; phylum Annelida; class Clitellata; order Enchytraeida; family Enchytraeidae; genus Oconnorella; species Oconnorella tubifera. The sequence goes on from JAQIXG010000177.1 coordinate 10,986, forward strand.
GAAATTCATATTTAAAAAATATACTATGTTTAATTTATTTTCTAATATTTTACATGAATATAATCATGGCGTCTAGAGCCACGCCTTTAATTTAACGTCTGCAACCAGGATTTGTTTTTAGACATAAAGTCGTGCTAATTTATGATAGGTCTTTGCTAAATTCTTTAGAATCCGGGATCGGGCTTACTGCAGACATACAATTATCAACCTTTATTAGAATCCTGTTTGATTATTAGTCAATTAGACAATTTTTGTCAGCATCACGTCAGTTGTAGAGTTTCAGGATGTTTAAAAAACATTAGTTACTGAAAGTTCCTGCAGTTAATGTAAGCGGATCCAAATTAACTGATCGATATTTTATTTTTATGACCGATAACAACCTTTATTAAACTGAGTAACATTGTAACTTCTATAGACACTTGAATACATGTTGCAGACTGTAACTGTTTACTTACCAGCTGTGCACCGATGTAATTAAGACATAGCCTGTGGTTGAGTGATTGGCCTTTGATAAATATTTTTTAATTATTGCTTTTAGCAAGTAGTGCACACTGCACATGCAGTGTGCACTACTTGCGCAGTGCATGTGCATCTGTATTCAGTATCTGAATCTGTATTTATTCATGCAAAAGATAGAGATCAAGTATTTATAGGATAACGATTTAATTTTTGTTCTATTATTTCTCTAAAATGTTAAATATCTGACAATTAATCATTTTTCAGTGAATTTCCCATACTCTCATTATATATTAATCTAAACGAAACTAACCTTCTAATATTTAATCTGATTTTATTATTTAATGATATTTTAGATTTGAATTTCTGAGTAAAGAAGAGAATAATGGCTGATGAAGATGTTGCTGCTTTGGTAGTTGACAATGGGTCTGGGATGTGCAAGGCAGGATTTGCCGGAGACGATGCGCCCAGGGCTGTCTTCCCATCCATCGTTGGTCGTCCTAGACATCAGGTAATTTTTTGTAAAAATAAAGTAATAATTAATAGATAAATAAATACATAAATGAGTACATTAAGCAAATAATTCACACATATCACGGGTTACTTGACGAGATTTTCGTTTAACTTTGCTTGAATGCAATGACTTTAATTATCTGCAGCAGTATACTAAAGTATATAATATAGATATTCATACTGAATGATAAGGAATACAATTTATTGTTTGTATTGGATTTAAGTTTCTAAAATGATATTCTTGTAGTTCATAAGATACCAGTTGATAGAAAAATATTAAAGTCTTCATGAATATTATTATTAATAATAAAGATGGTATAAAGTTATATCTTGTATTGCCTTGCAGGGTGTGATGGTGGGTATGGGACAGAAGGACAGCTACGTAGGCGATGAGGCCCAGAGCAAGCGAGGTATCCTCACCCTCAAGTACCCCATTGAACACGGCATCGTCACAAACTGGGACGATATGGAGAAGATCTGGCATCACACCTTCTACAATGAGCTCCGTGTTGCTCCAGAGGAACACCCAGTGCTCCTTACTGAGGCTCCCCTCAACCCCAAAGCCAACAGAGAGAAGATGACTCAGATCATGTTTGAGACATTCAACTCACCAGCCATGTACGTCGCCATCCAGGCTGTGCTGTCTCTCTACGCATCTGGTCGTACCACTGGTATTGTACTTGATTCCGGTGACGGTGTCTCCCACACGGTCCCAATCTATGAAGGGTATGCTCTTCCTCACGCTATTCTTCGTCTGGATCTGGCCGGTCGTGATCTCACTGACTACCTCATGAAGATCCTAACAGAAAGAGGTTACAGCTTCACCACCACGGCTGAGCGTGAAATCGTGAGAGACATCAAAGAGAAGCTCTGCTATGTTGCTCTTGACTTCGAACAAGAGATGGCAACAGCTGCCGCTTCAAGCTCTCTTGAGAAGAGCTATGAGCTCCCAGATGGGCAAGTTATCACAATCGGTAACGAGAGATTCCGTTGCCCTGAGGCCATGTTCCAGCCAAGCTTCTTGGGTATGGAATCCTGCGGTATCCATGAGACAACATACAACAGCATCATGAAGTGCGATGTTGATATCCGTAAAGATCTATACGCCAACACTGTGCTCTCTGGAGGCACCACCATGTTCCCTGGTATCGCTGATCGTATGCAGAAGGAGATCACTTCTTTGGCTCCTCCAACGATGAAGATCAAGATCATTGCTCCTCCTGAGAGGAAGTACTCCGTATGGATCGGTGGATCCATCCTGGCTTCTCTGTCCACCTTCCAACAGATGTGGATCAGCAAGCAGGAATATGATGAATCTGGTCCATCCATTGTCCACAGGAAATGCTTTTAAATGCATCTCATTTTGGATCAATTTGATCGTTCTTCCAGGCAATTTTTGTTAATTTTATATGCTAGTCTATCTCTTTTTCTGGTCCTCTGATTTCTGTCCAAAGACATCATTTTCAAGTGTGATTCATGGGTCAAAAAAGCAGTGATAAACTGCTCAAAGTGAACTTTCGAAGCTTATTCTATTGACTTTGAATATATAGCTTATAGGCTTTATATTATTAAGTAATGTAACTTTATAGAATTTTAGAAAGTCTCTTGCTATAAAGAATTCTGTTTGCTAATGTTTTTGAATTGATGAAACCTTTATCTATAAGATCTATATGTACTTATAAGATCTATATATTTATCAATGAAATCTACAACGTGATATGTTATAAACTGGTTAGAAGAAAACAAGCACTGTGTGATTAGTGAACACAGTGGAGTGAATAGTTTTTCTTTTGGCAATAATATATCAAAATTAAAGTTCAATATCTGTAGAGGAGTTAAAATGTCAAAGAACAAATGCAGAACTTATAGCTTGGTGAAGGGTGCAACAAGTACAGACTTCCTACTCAAATTCTGTAATTTCCATTGCTGAAATTCTATATAGAACATTAATAATCACTTGAAGATAGAGTTACATTGAATTATATGCAATTTAAAAGAAATCAATATTTATGAAATGAAGTATATAAGCCAACATTAAGAATAAACAATAAAATATATCCAAAACAAATGTGTAAAACTTGTGAAACTTTTAAAATAATCTATAGAAAATGTAAGCCATACAGTGATTGAACAATGAACATAGGCAGTATTTTTGACTTTTTTATATTCATTGACACAACCTAATATAAACTTGACTAACTCTTTCTGGACAAAATTGTTGTCGATACTTAAAAAAAATCGAATATTTTTTTTGAGAAAATCTCCTGTTGCTAATTAAAGAATTTTATTTGTCTATCCTACTTATGTTCCACTCACGAGAACAATAATACTATTTGAATTTAATTCTTTCCTTCCGAAATTGAATTAGATATTCCGCTTTGCCTGCCATGGCTCTATAACTGAAACATAATATCTCGCGCAACATTAAGCCACCAGCGAAATAAGCGAAGTATCTGAATCTAGGGATATTTATAAACGAGATGCAGAAAACAGAGAGATGAGAAACTCGGATTTATGCTCGCATTATTACTGAATTTTATGCAACAACCTTGGCCCGTAAAGCTTCGTATTTATGATGCAGTCGGCGGTGCATAAAAGATTACCGTAGCGTTCATTCGGTCTGTTGAGAGCGAAGACACGGACTGTAGATGCAATATTAGTGTTTTCTATAAGCTCTAAATAAATACGAAGATTAGTCGACTACAGTAACTGTGAACTAGGACTTCATACGTTTCTTTATGGTTTTAGCTTCTTCGAATATGATTTATTTAAAAACCGGTAGGCCTATGCGGTTACTAATGTATATATTTTGCTAAATTTGACTAAATTAGCAGACCCCCCTTACGAAGACTGCGAAACTTAAAAAGGATTTCGGCAGTTTTTGCTAGTGAAATTAATATAAAATTAAAGCGCGTATCAATGATATAAGATGTGTTACTTGATCAAAAACAATTCCAGGTCTTCATATTTTGGAGTATAGGTGACCAGTTTAGATAGGATTTTTTTTCTTTTTCTGGTAGCCTGTTAATATTTTCTCTGTGCTTTAAATTGTGTGCAAATAAATACTACTAGTAGTATACAGTGCATGATCACAATTTTCTATTAAATATTCCAATTACAATTGTGCACGCGCTTAAAGAGAAAGTTTGAACTCTGCAAGTTGATTTTGAAATCATTTTGCGATCATCGAGTCAGCGACGTCTAATAATAGACAAAATCCGTGTTAAAAATGCAATTGGACTTCTAGTATACAGCTACAGTGGAATTTATTGATTTCTGTGCAGTCCAGTTTTCGCTCAATTTGAATAACGGTAAACATACAAAGTCAATAAGCCTAGTCTTTTTTAGAACACCTGACGATTTTCTCCATGATCTTATTCATTTAGGCTACTTGCCATTTTGACCCCCAAAATAGCCTAACTTCGTTGATATAGGCCTATAACAAATCAATTTATACTGATAAAGATGAACTTTTAAATATTCTTCTTGATTCACGAAACAGTATTTTAAGAAGACTATTAAATTATTTATATTGCTTTACAGTAAATTATTACAAGATATGTTTTAATTCAGCAAAATTTTCAAGATAAAATCATAACACTGACAAATCGATGAAAATATACATCAATTTCGAGTTCATCATGAAGAAAATGTTAAACACTAGCAAAAGTCCAATTTTGATTATATCCCATGTTTTAATCCTTGTATTGCTTACCTCGTCAATCGCATCCACATCTTTATCCTCAGATCAACTAGATTCCTCCGAGTCACTTATAATCCCTCGCGCATTTAATCCGTCCATCCACGACACACTCCATCAGCGAGTTGCAAGGAGCACGTCAAGTTCCTTCGCCGTCATCATCGACGTGGGAAGCTCTGGCAGCAGACTGTGGGTGTACAAGTGGCCTACGAGGCATCCCAAGAATGAACTACCCAACGTCGAAAGCATTGGACAGTATAAAGTGAATCCTGGTCTCTCGGAATACGCTGATAATGTGACAGCTATCCAGACAGTCATTACGGAGATTGTTAATGAAGCGAAGAAATATGTGAACAAAAAGCAACAGCATGAAACTCCTATTTATGTGCTTGCTACTGCTGGTTCGTGAATTATTTCTTTTTTATTAAACGTGTAAGTTTGATTAATTTTATTTGACTTAATATAAAAGACATTTAGGCTAGATCAGCTTATTAATATATTTCTATTTTTTAATATATATTATGTTAATATATTTCCTTTAAGGTTGATAATAAATTAATCATAATATGCGTGGACATTATAAACCCACTGAGAAATCTGACCAAACAGTGTATAGGCCTGTGCATTTTCATTATCTATATCTTATAATTAACAACTTTTCTAACCTATCTCATGCGTATAACTCGTGCAACTTTGCTAACCTATGCGTAGCCTATGCGTATGATTATTGTTAAATAACACATCTTGTAACGGAATTTTACCTAGAAAAATTAAATCTAAAAGATTTCTGTTAAATTGACTTGTGTAGAATATTAAATTTTATAGCTATCTTTTATTAGTGGACTTCGATTTTTTTTACAAGTGCTAGCTATCAAGATTTAAACTAACACTGATGTGCCTAAGCATAATATTGTAACTACTGACATCAGTGACATAAAATTAATTTCAGATAAATTATAATTTCATTTAGCTTATTGCGTTTTAGCAACAGGGTTAGGTTTATTTATCCAATAAAATGTAATAGAAAATGCGTCTTTTCACATATTTAAAACATAAACATAATCTTGTGAGAGCGATTAATCTCGGAAAGTGGTTTACCTTCAGGGCCGCAAACGTCCAAGGGATGGGGGGTGAGGAGACGGGGGGTGGCTCATGCTTGTTTTAATAAATTAGACAGTTTTTCATTGAATAGCAAATTTTTTCGAAGGACTTCGAAAAACTTTAGAAAATTGAATATATAACAGTAAAAATAAAATGAATTTTTACAGTTGATTGCATTCGTCATTAAACAAATTCGATTTATAACAGTCGAGTAGGCTAGATATTTTTGAAATAATAGTTAAAATATAGGCCTATATTTTTGAAGAATACAACCCACAAAACAGTATTGATTTTCTCCAGGATCGAGTCCAAGGGGAGTGTCGGGGGTCATATCCTCAAAATTTGTAAGTTTTTTTTATAACAAAATTTCGCAGTAGGCTTACACCTCTAATCTCTCATAACTAGTAATAAACATCATTAACCCCTCAATAAGCTGCAAATTAAAAATTGAAAGTAATACATATAGCTAAACTTAATTGACACATCAACGAAAAATCCTGATTTTTCCCCTGCCCCCTCCCTTTTAGAGCTATAATGGCATTCGCGTCAGTACATTGAAGGTTTCGCGTTGATTGATGAAAGCTAATATTGCAATATGAAGGTCGTAGTCTGACTGGTAATGAATCAGTCTCCCTTGTGATTTCTTACACAAACATATAAGCCAGACCTATCAGCCTTACATCAACTCGCTAACGACAGTTATTAGCATAAAGCAGCACACCACTGCTGTTTCATAAAACATCATTAAGTTCACAGACCGATTTGATGGTAAGACAATCCGTTAGGTCGTGATCTGATAAGTGATAACTTATGGTTGTGGCAACTCTCGTGTAAGCTTGGCACGCTTTGTTAGCCTAAGCGATTGCTGTCTAAACGTTCGCTGAACTATAAACATAAACAACGCTATAATTAATAATAAAATTTTCATATTATTAGTTACATTATGGTCAATTTAGCATTGTATTTTATGTTACTGTTACATATTTAGAAAATATTGCACATTTATGTTATAATTCATATTTTCGACTATATTCCTTTGTAGGCTTATGCATTAATTTTTGAAGTTGTCGATAATTAGTCGACATGCTAGTATATTAACTTTTTCAATAATTTCTGTGACACTGAAAAACTTGATTTCAACTGTTTTTCAATATCGATATTGATCATCAGTATTAATATTGGATGATCAATCAATTATTAATACTGGTTTTATAGGATTACGTATGCTGAGTGAAGGTATGGCAGGTAAAGTAACGGATATAATCTATGAGCTACTGAATGACAGATCAGTCAGTCCTTTCCAAGTCTACGATCGTTCCAGCGTGAGGATACTGTCGGGAGAGGAAGAGGGGGTCTTTGCTTGGCTTGCTCTCAACTATCTCAGTGAAGCATTCGGAAACAGTAAGCTCGTTTTACTAAAAGACTTCATATTTTTAGTGAATAAAGCAACCTTTGTTCAATAAAAAATGAAGTTTTTTAGTTTGATATGTATGCGTGCGCGAGCATTGTTCTTATTATAATCGTTTTGATTAGGCCTTCACATTGTATATTTATGAATCCTGACTTGTATGTCAAATTCAGTGGCTTATCCAACGGGGGAATTTGGGGAGATCATAACCCCCTCCAACATTATAATTCCCTCATTATAACCACTCCTTTCACAAAAGATCATACTGAATTTTTTTGAACCCGTTAGAGAAATATTGCTAAAACACTTTTGAACAGTTAAATATTACTAAAATTCAATGCTTAATTAGGCATACTTTATAGTTTAAATCTAAAATCTAATTTTGGAATCTTCATTAAAACAACAGATATCAAGACAGTAATTTAAGAACACTTTTTTCTTTAGAGGATAAAGTGGAAAAGACAGTGGGCATTCTAGAATTGGGCGGAGCATCAACTCAGATAGCTTTTGTTGCTCCTGGTATTGTATTGGCCAACAAGTTTACCATAGACATCGCCAGACGGCGCTATTCGCTCTATGTCCACAGCTACCTCGACTACGGACAAGAGAATGTGCTATCATGGATCAAAGTTTATCTCAAAGATCATCAAGATAATCACGGAGTGTACGAAATCGATAATCCATGCATGTTGAAAGGCAAGTCATTTGTAAAATTTTGTTATTTGATGAATCTTCTTTTGTGTCTCAATTAGTCATTTCTGTTTTTATTGAGATAATTGCACCCATTATCTCAATAACACAGTTTTGGCATAATTAATTTTTTTTACTAATCATGTTAGTTGACTTATTAAATTTGCTTAAATTTGTATTTAAATTCAGGCGAGACAGTTGAATATGAGTCTAAAAGATTCAAGGGTACAGCCAATTATGACAAATGCGTTGATCTGGTGTCAAAACTTGTCTACAAGATAGAGGCTAATAAATGTCATCCCAAACCTTGCGCAATTGGCTGCGTATATCAACCAACTTTACCAAAAAATAAGACATTCTACGCACTGGGAGCGTTTGCCAAAGTTCTCCAAACACTGAATGTTCTAGAGGAAGACAAGCCGATCAATCTGCCGAGTATACTGGACAAAGTGCATGCCTATTGCGCTAAGGTTAGTGTATCATCTTATAAATTCTGCATAGAAAAGCGGAAGTTTATAAACTTTGTAAAAATAATTAAGGTTTAAGTTAAGTTAACGCATTTGGTAAGTTTTTAGTTCAAGTTTTAGATTTTTTGCATAAATGTTGCTGGGGAAAATTGTATTTTTAATAGGTTTTTAATTCACATATTTTTTTTAATTTTGCAGAATCTAGTAACGTTAAGGGCTGAGTACCAAGGACTTAAAGATGATCTACTTTCCAAGACTTGCTTTACTGGGATCTATATGAACGTGTTGTTTACCCAGGGCTATGGTTTTGCTGTAGACACAAATCAGATATATGTTAAGGATAAAATTAACAACAAGGATGTAGGTAAATGATACAAGCTGAAATCTTCTTATGTTACTTCTAAATTATGCTAGATCTATTAACATTTAAGATCTTAATTTATTACTATATTAATGTTGCCATTGTATCATAGACAGAAAACAATAAAATTCTGTGTAGAAAATTCCATTGAACAAGTCGTCACTAATTCGCTGATGTATAAATATCTAATGTAATAACATTTACAAATTCAAATTATTCTTACCGTAAGCGTAGTAATATGGCTTACCAACATTATCAAATTATTTATGTTTACTATTACTCTTTCTATCAGCGGAATATTATTGTTTCACCAGAAAAATGTTCAAATACAAAATACAACGGTAATATTCGTTGTGTTTTATTGTGTTTTGGTATACAGATTGGACTCTCGGTGCTCTGTTATATGAGAATTTTGCCCACCCTCTCTACGGCACAGCATCCAGATCACAACAGTTCTCTCTGCTGCTGACAGCTCTACTTAGCATTGCCAGTCCATTTGTCAAGTCCATCATCTGTTAAACTTGTTCTAAATTCTAGGTCATCTTAAAAAATAAAATACTTTGACTTGCTCTGTCAGTTTTTGTACATGATGTTCACTCCTTCTGCTGCATTATACTCGTATTGCATATATCTGTGTGTTCATTCTATTAGAAATTAGATTTTATCTTATGTCACTGAATTTAGATCATGTATAACTGTTAGATGTACATTTTATTTTTTGTGTTAGGTGTTTTCATACTTGTGTTAAATTTTATTCAATACTACTATTTGTATATTAAATTAGGTCTATTTATGTCCAAATATACCTTTAGAATCATTGACAGAAGCAATGTTTCATACACTGGATATAATACAACGAAAGTATACCTACAACTTAGCATTTATTAATGACAATGGTAAAAAGAGTATAGCTCACTTAGCCTAGATAAAATAACTTTAAGTGCGAATCTAAATGAGAATTTAATTTTTAATATTTATTACTAATTATTGTTTAGCATATATCTTTGTTACAAGCCAAAACCTGTGCAAGCCAGTATCCCACTTGCGATTCTTTTGACATACATTCTTTGGGATCTACTTAAGCTACATAGAGTACATTAATTGTACAAGAGGTATTTGGTAGGCTAAAGTGTGTGCACGCAGAGTGACGAGAGAGCATTTTGAACCTATTGTTGTTCTATGGGGAATGTGTCATTTCAGCCCACAGTCAGTTCGGCCCAATGAGATTCAGTTAGGCTAATCACGAAAATTTATTTAATAAACTTAAAACATTTACATTTTCACAAATAATTGTAACTGACGGTCAATTTTAAGTTACAAGAAAATGCTGGTATTTCGTGTACATATTTTTGTTGTGAAGTAAAACAATTGAAGGTTTAAATTATCTCACAAAAATTCTGATTCCTTTTTCATTATACTAAATCATTTAATCATTATAATCTGGTTAATTGCGTCCCTAAAAATAGACAAAAAATCGACAGACCATTAATTGTCGTAAGTAGTGATAAATATAATACGGGCCGAATTAACTCTGATCCGAACGGGCCTAAAACGGTTCGAACAAACTGGTCCGAAATAACCGTGGGACGAAGCTACCTGCATTCATCCTATGCAACTGTTTTGCTACGTTGTGCCCAAAAAGCAAAGTTATTGTGATCGCAATAAGAGTCGCTCTAGGCTATAGTTTACGGATAGCGATCAGCTACAATTGTTATAACTTGACATAGGAAAACAAATATCGTCTAAAAAAAGTTTAATAGTTATTAGTCGCAGGATTACAATGTGAGTATAATAGAAAGTTTTACTTGATCATTATTAATTGGTACCTATAACACTCCTTATTTTTTTCATTCATCTTTTAGATAAATTTACAATAAACTTTACATTTTCTATAAGAATATTAGAGTGAAGGAAACGAATTTTTATGAAACGGGGAGCTGAAATAATCTTTTGGCAAAAATTGTATAGCAACTATCCTTTTCGTGTACATTATAAATTTGGAAAGGTTTCACAGAGGTTAAATCATTATGAAATTTATATTGTTGACTTCAGCTCTCTATAATTAATTTAAATAATAAATAAAATACGTAATAGTTATATATGTGGACAAAGACAATATGATACAAATTATGACTAATAACCAACCTTTTCCGCATAAAATGTTTATAATTATCAACACATACTATGCAGTATATCATATTATATAAACGATCAAAATAGGCTGTACATAATATATAAGCACACAAATGGAGAGAGGTGGCAAACGGTAAACAAAAGGCTTTTTCTATGACAGATTATCTTTCTTTCATAAAATATATTATTAGTGACTCTTTTATATTTTCAGAGTGTTAAGGTAGACCTACCTCAGTGATGGTTTAGTCTGCAGATCTGTTCCATAAACAGTGGATTGAAATATTCACTTTATGTAACAAGTCAGAGAGTAAAATGGATGAAACTAAATGTTCTAGTGCAGATATCTCGAATCCAGTGAAATATTCATTTAAATCAGGTTCAGCTTCATTCACCCCGACTCATTCATCATCATTCACCTCCACTCATTCAGAATCATTCACCCCCACTCCCTCACCAACTGTCAAATCTTCGCCAACATATATTCACACACACAACTGCTGCGTCAGTTGTATCCTAAACATCCCTCGTGCAAGTGTGCTTATCACTTTACCTGGCATTGTCATTCTACTTATCGGAGCTGTACTTGTGGCTGTCATTGACCGCAGTGATGGTTGGTTCGAAGGGGACCCTCTCATCTCTTTTATTTTCCTTATTCTGGGCGGAGTTTGGACTCTGGGTGGAGTTTTGTTCTGGTTTGCTAATTATATAAAGAGCAAGAGAAAGAGCAAGTTACTACGCCAGTCTACGACCTCAGACGTCTACTTTTCTTCAGAAAGTGGTACGCCAATTAGTTTGGGACTTGAGAGCAAAGAACTACCGAGGGAAAAGTTAATACTTGATCTAATTCCACAAGAAAAGAATGACCTATGTTCAGATTATTATGAAGATCATGAATTGGATGTGCATCAGGATGATATGAATCAAATTGTAGGAAATTCTGAACACATTTTGGAACATCATGTCGTCAATTCTGGAGAAACTGTAGAATCCTTAGATGTAAATGTAGAAAAATCTGGAACTTCGTTAGCGGTGAACTACGAGGAATCTGAAACTTTTCATGTTGGTGATGAGCATCCAAGATGCTCTCTTGATTCCGATCAAGTGTTTATTGTTGATTAAAATTGTTAAGATGATTAAAAATAGCTTGAAATGGTAATGATTAACGTATGCAATTATAGATGTTAAAAGCTTTGGAACGCTGTGATATTATGTAACCCAGTGCAATTAATGACTACGTTAACCCCTTTTATACAATATATACATGATATGTCGACTTTCATTTGTTTTGCAATAATAACAAAATACTGCGGTTGCATATAAGTTTAAATTTACTTTAACATTATTACTGTATGATGTTCGTCTTTTATAGACCAAATTTAGTACAATCTAAATAAATTATAGTTTGTCATGTTCAAACTAAAGTTCAATCTGTTCAATCAACATTGTACAAGCAAGCTCGATAAAATTCGAACTGTTCAATCTTTAAATTTCGGCCGTAGAATGTACCCGTTCCGCACCTCGGAATTGTCAGCGATCTGACAACGTACGGAGCGTAAGAAGTGCATGATACAAAAATTAATATTATATCCACTTGATGGACCAGTCCCAGCATTAATATAGACAGCCTTGATTACAAAGATTACTAGGATCCAGATTTTGTTTTTCGTTAATACATCATTAATTGTTAATTATTATTGCGTTAGTAATTAATTATTACTTAATAATTAATAATAAATTGAGTTTTTCAGTTAAATGTTTCCCTGACGAAACATTTCAGTTATGCATTTAATGGGTGAATGAGTTCATTAATCAGTTAGTTCATTTAATTTACCCAAATTGTAATCTAATTTGATCAAGACTTGATCATCATTTTTAAGGACGATATTCCACATAGGCTTGTTGACACGAATCACAAGAAATCAAAACAAAATAAAAGCGCGAATTTTTATAGTGAATAAAAACATTGAGTAAAACGGAAAAATAACTATAATTAATTACAATTATTATCCAATTGTATTTTATTACTAAAACTTTAATAAATAATTAGTGTGGTGAAAATTAGATATTGAGTAAAATGGTACGAACTAAGGCAGAAAGTGCAACGCGTAAAGGTAAGATAAAATATTTACAACGTAAAATTTAGATAGAATGGGAATAGTTTTGAGTAGAGAATAAAAGGCAGCATTGATTCTGTTATAATGATGTATAGAAATAGAGGATAGGGAAATATTTTAGATAAATAATACATTTTTTTACTTTAAGGAAGAGATTTTTGAGTGGGATAAATATGGAAGACTAAAATTTGATTTTAAGAGGGGATTCCTAGTTCACGATATCCTCAGTAGGCTATTAACCTTATTGGTTTTTATGAGTAATTTAGTTATGCAGTTAACTTAAAGCTATTTTCTATATTAGTTTTTTGTTACAAGTATGTATTAATGAACATTTTATTACAATTCATATATTAATTAATTAGCACAGTGTATAGTCGATTAATTGATAATAATGCGCCTGTTGACAGCTGTTGCAGAGAAGGCTCCTAGGAAGGCTCTAGCTAGCACAGCGTCTACAAGTGGAACACAATCTCCTTCTAACAGTCTGTTATCTTTTAAATTATTAATAATTATGAGATTAAAATGATATTTACTATCCGCATCTTTATCAGTAAATTTTTTAACTAGTGAAAAATAATTATAGCGAGATTTTTGTATGCAGTTATTAATTAGGATTTATGACGAGTTAATTACAAAATGATTTCGGTTTAAATCGGTACAGACCAATTTTAATATGAATTCTAAATCGTATTTAAACTCTAACTATAACCCTGAATCTTACTGAGACTCTAACCCTAAACCTTACTTTTTTATCGCTTATTATATTGATTTTATATTGATATTGTATGTACCGAAATGGTTTTATACTGAATTTTTCTTACACTGTTATTAGTTAATATATTTCTTGATATCAAGAGTTTATTAGCTATTTATTTATATATGAATTTCTTTGGGATCAAAAGTCAGTTTTGGAAACAATATGCATGTTCTGCCAGTTTATAATTGTTTGTTGCTCTCTGTAGAAAGAGTTTTGTTACTCATCACTTAGTTTCCATACACTCGAGTTACTGAATAATCTTTTAGTGCTGATGTGACATAAAACAAAGAAACATTTATATGCAGGTAAAGTGAGCAAATACGCTGGTGGGAATATAGTGTGTGACAGACCAACACCAGAATGGCAAAAAGGCATAGGAGCATTTCTTACAAAGAAGTTACCGAGTGAAGGAGAGAATGAGAGAGAGAGGGAGAAGGAAATGTTAGGAGGGGGGTCAAAGGAGGAGGAGGGCTGTTCATCATCTTGTCTTGAGAGGTCAGTATGGGTTTAATTTGAGACGCTTTTTTGACAGTTTTTTAATTTTTTATCTTATGACTTTAGTTAAAATCTTATTCAGCATTATCTATTAAAACAGCCTAGTATTTAATATTTAAATCTACATTGATATTTATGTTAAAAATATTTACTATTTTTAATATTTATATTTAGTGTAGGGGTTAGGATTCAGGTTACTTTAGAATTCAGGTTAAGTTATGATTGAAGTTAGGGTTCGCGCTAAGGTTTGGATTTGGCTGCATTATCTTGAATTTTAATTTAGATGTATATTTGTTTGTAATTCAGCGCGACTGCAAGTCGCGCTGAATTGAAGTCAGTAATGCAAGATTCATCGGATTGCGTGATTGCATCTCAAGGTGAATGCGCATCGTCATCGCAAGATTGCAACGCATCGCCTGTAAGACGCAATGGCATTGTTGATAGCGATGATGACGATTGAGATGAAAATTGCGATGCAAGAAAAGAAAAGATTGAGAACAGCTCATGAAATACTTGAGATAAATATACTGATAAATATAATCGTAGATTCTATAGTGATTTTTTTAATACTGTTGATTAGGATATCGTTGATTATAGTATTGAGTGTAGTACTGCGGTTGCCTTTGGGAGCAAAAACTGATTCAGGTGGATTTATATCGTGATAAGTAATTGTGCATGTAATGCACAATTCGAATAATTGTGCATATTATGTCATTCCCAATGGGAAATCATTAGCTATCATTTGGTTTCTGATCATCTAGTTTTAATGCAACATGCCTAGTTGTGTTGATTTGACAGTAATTACATTTAAATTTTTCACTTTTTTAACAGTCTAATTGTGTAAAAATATTGACTGTGA
The DNA here is from genome assembly GCA_034700105.1 of Oconnorella tubifera. Lineage (NCBI taxonomy): Eukaryota > Metazoa > Annelida > Clitellata > Enchytraeida > Enchytraeidae > Oconnorella > Oconnorella tubifera. Next base: position 26,040 of record JAQIXG010000177.1, read on the forward strand.
TTACTTCATTATGAGTATTAAATAAATAAACTTTATTGTGACAAATAATAGAGTATAGTTAGACATAATTACTATTATTACTCTTAGATGTTCAAGTATTAAAATGTCATTTTTAGATATTAAAAAAGGTATTTCATATGATTTTTATTAATTTTTTTATTAATAACAAGTAAGCTTAATTTAAGTTTTTATTTGTGGTTTGTTATCAATCAGGATCACCTACCTTTCCTCTTTGATGGCACTTGATTGGGGGAAAATCAGGGATGCTGTAATATTTTAAATCCATTGTATCTGAGGCCTGTTATCTAACCAGTCAAAACTGAAATAAATATTTAAAACTGAAATGAATTGATAAAATTTACTTTTTTGGAGAGAATTTGGTAGATTAGTAATCTTTATAATATATCGATGAGTAGAATCATTAAGATTACATTGAATAATAAGAAAAGTATATTTTCAGTAATGTTTAAACTACTTAACAAATAAGAATTAATGATTTCACTAATCACTTTAAGCTCTGATATTGATCACACAGTAGTAATACATGATTAATGCAAATCAATGAGTAAGTTAATACATATTAAATAAATAAACCGGAATGTAATCTCAATGCAGATATCCATATCTATTTACAATACAGCAAATAGCTGCAGAAAATGAAACGTCGGAATCACAGATTTGCAATTTATCTTAATATATACTTAATAAGAGTGATACAGTCATGCGTGCGCAGCGTCAATAAAACAATTCATGGCACTAAATAGCCATGTGGCAATAGTATTAGGATTCAAGGTACTGCAGTAGCAATCGTTCCTCGATTGAATGATGACAAACTTTATCTCTTACTTTATATTTTTATTTTGTTTATTGTGTTTGAAGAAATAGGGCAATCATATTCATCTTAATGTAATATTATAAATAAATTTAACAGATCTATACAGATGTTAATTTTGATGACAAAACTTGAAGTGTATTAGCAAAGGAGCATGGGGATTTTCACAGATACACAGATTTGTGTAAAAGCTTTAATTTCTTCCCTTTTGACTTTAATTCTGAATCCACATCTGTCTTATGCAATAAAGAATTCAATATGATTGATGTTTAGTGGCTGTGCGTTATACTTGAGTGTCTGTGTGATTAGAGTCAGTTATAGTTTGTTGATGTTTGTAGCTCGATGTTAATTGCTTCGTAGGTCCCAAGTAGGAATACTGCAAAGTACATAAAGAAAGAATCATAAACAGGATCAGAATATTTAATATATTATTTTATATTTGTGTGGGATTTTGTGGGATCAGCTGTTAAATATATAGCAATACATGATCCTACATATTCACCATGTATGGACAAATAGTATTGGATTAAATCATAAAAGATTACATCATTAATATTGTGATATTGTAACAAAATACATATTGGGCCAATTAAATGGCTGCAATATCTGTCCTTTGACTGGATAAACAAAGTCTGTAGTGAGACTTGTTATTATGATGAACTGGTATTATGATGTGACGTAATAAAATTCAATCAATCAAAAGACTAATTTGAAAATAATCTTATTTAAACAGACTTTCTGTAATCTGCTTTTACTTTCTGTTATTTTAAAAATTTATCTTCTTACCAAACCATTTTCTCTTTCTGGGCTAGTGGCTACAAGAGACGGATGAGATTTTGAATGAGGTGATACAGCGTGTGTTTTCTGTTGTAAAAAGTATTTAATCTCAGATTAAATAGCATAAAAATAGCATGAGTAAAATTAGATGATACGGTAGTTAAAATTAGACAAGCATAATATTTCACACTTCAGGTTTAACTCTGAAGCAAATGACATTTACTTTTACTGTTGTGACCCACTCATTATTTCATATTCATCTGTTCAAATTCAAAAACAAACTTTCTGTTTTAATTTATTCATGACAGGTTGTTTAGTTCATTAATAATAGACCTTTATTAACAAAAATGAAGAAAGCGCAGTAGACCTTTTGTCGAAGGATCTGTTGATGAGATTTATAAAGGAACTCGATAAGAGACATAAGCATAGAAAGACCAAGGCCAGCAATGAGTATGTAGAATATACCGGCAACATTACTCAGTGTTAGGGCACTCTGAGACGAACCACTACCCTGAATCATTAAATAGATGAACAGAATTAAATTAGAAAAATCAATATAGACAATTAAGGAGGGATTGATCCTCGCACTTGAACTTGAAGGGGTCAATTTTTGTCAAGCAGAACTTTTCCTGCTGAAAAGTTAGGTTTTATTCAAATTTTGCAAATTTGAAGTATTCTCAGACAAAATTTAAAAAACCTGGTAATGCTGAATTTTAAAACTTTGAATGATTCTGTTAGTTAATATAAGTTTTTCATACTTTTGTATCTTCAGGAACACATTCCCCTTTATCATACCACCATTTCTTGTGTAATTTTTGCAGTGCACCGTCCTCCAATAATTGAAGTATCACTAGGCCAATCTCCTCTCTGTAAAATATATCTCTTCTTAACTAATGCTTTAATTTTTGAAAATGACAATTGAAAAATGTACAATTTTTTCTTGTATTTTACTTTGTATATCCAATGTTTACAATTTAGTATTTCTTAGTTTTTCTTAAATAAATTTAATCAGTATAACAATACAAAATACAAAATTAAGATTATCCAAGATTCAATTTCAAGTTACTATTCCATATTATTTAATGTAACGATTAGACAGTTTTTCATTATTGTTTACCATTAAACTAAAAAATTAATATTTATTTCATACATAGTGCTATTATATCACTTTCACTACCTTAAATCAGAACCAATTGGTGTAGCCACACCATATCCCTTTGAGTCCAAATCTTGCCCAACTTTCATAGTATTACAATTCTTCTTTTGATTGTAAAAATCGTTCATTGTTGACTCCAGCAAAAAGGCATACTTGCCCTTTGAGTTGCGCACTCTGTTCACTCCATCTATTGTCTCTTGGACAAACACATCAGGATTGTCTCTCATGAATGCCCACATGCGCTCAAATGTTGCAATCTTGGAGTGCTGCGAACACAACCATAATTAGAATTAAACTATTAACAGATTCATTTCTTTTGAGTAAATATTAATCAGTACATGTAGAATTATTTTGAATGAAAATTGCATGAAACTGCATGAAACAATAAATTAAGAAAAGTTTGGTTTAAAGTATACTTTGAAGAAGTCTTTGGTTGAACCAGCAGCAAGAGTACCATATTGGATTTCTCTTTGTTTTGAGAGATCATCTGCATTCTCTATAGGTGTCAACATTCGTTCAACCTGACAAAGAAACACAGAAGCTTTTTACAACATATATTTTATAAATAACGGTAAAAAAACAAAAATAACAAAAATATGGGATAGAATCAGTGTTCTAATTGTGCTTTATAAGACCAATTTATATACTTAAATAAACTTATGAATTGTGTGCCAATTGGTATGAATTTAATGCAAATATTATGATTTAAAAAGAGTTAAATTCTACTTACAGTTAAAAAGGCAGCAAGGTTGGCCGTATATGATGAAATTATGATGAGCGTAAAAAACCACCAGGCACTACCAACTATTCTCCCAGATAATGATCTGAAAAAAATTCATTCAGAATTAATATTTCAAATTTGAAGGACAAAAATAAACATAAATAATAATCAGAATTATATACCCTTGCAAAATAGTTTATATATACTCTATATATTAAATATCTTTAGACAGTTATGCAAATACTGATGATATAACATATGAGTAATAATTTATAAAAAATAGTTCATTTCATGCTGCAAACAAATATAGATTTCAAATTGTTTTTTTTACAGATTTTCTTATTCTTTGAAATTAGAACTGTGGTAATTATTTCTCTAATTGGAGACATATTGTTGAATCAATCAACTGCAGAAATAAATTAAGATGCGGATTATTACAGAAAAACAAAAAGCTGCATTCAAACTGATGTCTAAATGCCACTATATTTTGTTATCAATTCATTCACTATAATTACAAAATGTAATTGAAAATGACACTAAACATCAAAATCAAAGCATAACTAATAGCTACTCATCAAAATTGTCAGTAAAATGCTATACAAGTAGTTATGATTACAAACCTGGGAGATATATCACATCCTTGTCTCATGAAAGCACCGAGAGAAAACCAAAGACTATTTAATATCGTAAAATCGTTCGTAAAACTTGGTCCCGTTGCTCTGTCCTCAATCTGCCATTCATACGGACTAAACCGACTGACGAGAAAGAGAACAAAAGAGACGCCAAGGTATGAGAAGACAATACATGCCCAGATTGTCCCGGCAAGAGGGTCCATAAAAGAAAAAACGCCCGGTTTTTGCTTCTCAGGCTTCTTTATCATAATGCTAATGCCTAGGTTCATGAATGGTTTGGTAAAGTCGATGACTCTCTCACGGATTGATGTTATTGTGAGAGGTGCTATTGCTAGATCTGCTTCCTGTGTAGATGATAGAATATGTTAATGAATATATTTTATTTGTATATTAATTAATATATTCATTGAAATATGAAATTTTGATAACGTATTTAAAGATTTATTAAATGATACAATAATATATTTATGTAACATATATTGATGCAACATTATATAAATAAATTGAGTCTATTTTTAAATATAATATGATGTTGCTTCACTATATATTACTACATTTTTTAAATTTCTTTCATTGCTTACAACAATTCAAATGAAGATGCCCTCATATCTTTGATTGCAAATTAAATGAAATTCATTGCGAATATACTCAATGTATGCATAAATTTAAATTATATTCACATTATCTTCAGTGTTCAGTTTCAAAAATATCCACTATCTGCAAAAAAATAATATATATATAAAATTATATATATACAATTAAAATATATATACAAGCAAAAAAATTAATATATATATATATATATATATAAAAGTTTCTTGCTAAATATATATACATATATTGCCATTGCCAATTGTTTACCTTTCTCGTCAGCTCTCCTACCATACCATTCCACGTCCCATCGTCCGTCTTCTCTCCGTACTTGCCATCAGCCACAAGTCTCAGTTCATACTTGAATCCAATGAGGTCAGCAATCTGTTGGGCCATGTCAACACAGTAGCCTTCAAATCGGTCATTTCCAGTCAGCGTTGTGAGGGGATCTTCATTCTTGTTCTTTTTGTATTGAAGATAAGGAGCTGACTGAGGAGTTACACAAATAATGAGATTTATAGAAGTGCATTGAAACATAAAGTGTAATGTAAAGTAAAGTTTAGTAGAAATTTATACATAAAATTTAGAATAACGAAAACTAAGAAATTTTTCATGACAGCTCAAAAAAGATATTTTGAAATACTGTAACTTAGAGTTTAAAAGATAAAGTTATTAAAAAACTTCTCGAAAGGTAATTTTTACTATATATGTCTCGTATAATTATTGCAAAGTATAACATTTCGATCAAATATTATTATATCAAAGATATAGCCTATATTACCATGCTTAACTGGTAATCAGATCAAAGTGAAATAAACTGAATTTAGATATGTTAAATTGAATATGTTGATCATATAAAAAGCAAATTTTGTTTATTATATTCAGATCAACTATACAGTAAATTGCACGTTTAATACTATGAAGTTGAATTGTTGTTGAATTATTATACGTACCATTATAGTTGTGACAATACGTGTTCTATTTGGTGAGGGAGGTTTGAGGCCAGCACTAAGTGCATGTTCCTTGGTAACGTTGAGCCCCTTTCCTTGCTGCCAAGTACCAATCTACGCTTTCATAGACAACAAGTTTTTAAAGCAACTAAAAAGCATAAACAAAATGTACAAGAAGAAACATATGCATTTACAAGCAGAAACATAATATGTTCTGATACTAAATATACTAATTTTTTTGATATATTATAAAATATATTGCTTCTAAATATATTAAAACATAAAAAGCAAATCTCTTTTAATATATTTAGAAATAGTAAGTTAGAAGACAATGAATAAAACAGAAATTTCTAAAACAACACGTATGTTTCATAAAAAATCAATTAAAGTCGAAATAATAGAATAAATTAAACCTGTTTGGCTTCAGTGTCCAAGCTGAGTTCAAGTACAGAGAGTTTGTAATCTTTTCTATAGCCATTCTCATCAAATGCAACTCGACCAGTTGTACCATGAAAACTTACCTGATTCAAATACAAGCTACAGCTACAAATTCTTGTACATTTTCCTCATTTCAAATGAATCATGTTTTAAGTTTAAATAAATTATAAAAAACATTTGTCATCACAATAATTTTTTCCTAGAGCAGCATCAACAGTAGGTATCTTTACTAAAATACCAGTAAGTGCCAGATTATATATTACACTACTTCTTCAGAGTTGTACAAACATTTTTGTTCAAAATTCTGTAAAGAAGATTTTAAATAACAAACTTCTTTAAAACTTTTCATAATGGCCGAACCATACGCCCAGGCCACAGGGGGGTCTTTGCGGCAATCAATCCCCCTATTGCCGTCGTTGTTATAGACTTGCCCGCGACGAAATGTAAAGACATCCTGATTGGGTATCTTCATTAGGGCAGTAAGACCTTGAATGATAACTGACACTGCATCCATCGTCAAAGCTGCTTCTAACTGAAACAATTTCGTTTAATATAATTTTAAAATTTTAAAGATATAATTTCATTTACATTACATAATTTTATAACACATTTTAATACAACAACAAAAATCGAAAGAATTTGAAAAAAATCCTAACAGCAAAAACAGGGTCCCAATGGTTCATCCTCTCGTTTAACTCACCACGCGACCTATATAACAGGTCATTGACCAATCATAGCTTCTGTATAAAAGATTAGTCCCCAGTGACCTAGAAATCTTTGATATATTGAAAGACTTAGACTCAGGTCTCTAGTGACTCGTTGATGTGTCGATAATAAGCCGAGACAAATTGAAATAGATGTGTGTTTAGCTGTTAATGGAAGATAGAAAAGTTGCCTGCAGCAAGTGAAAGAAAATAGTAAAAGCGATATTGGAGTAAGTGCAGAATCTGTAGAAAGAGTTAAAAATAAAGCAATGAGATAATCCTAAAAATAATGCAACTGTTGTAAAAAATAACTTTCGATATAAGAACACATAGTTTAGTAAATTGATTTAGTCAATACAGAAATCAGTCAATTAATGTATTGAATGACTTTATCTACCACAGTTTTATAGAAAATGCTAGATTCTACTTACGGTAAACTAAATACTTGCCATGAAATTAAAATGGTTTGTCTGAAGGAATAAGATCTGTTTTTCTAGTTACTGCTGATAATTATATAACCACAATATTAATTAAATTGATATATGTTCTGAAACGGATATGACAAAATCAAATAATAGATTAAAACTAAGCACACGACTGGTTCAGAAAAGTGAACATTAAAAATAAAATAGATTTCAAAAAGTTCATTCCATTCCAGAGACCTTTTCAATAACCTTCAAAGATAAGCATATTATAAATACATATTGACATTCATGCAACATTTACATAAAACTTAAAAACAAAATGTCAGGAATAGTATACTTAAATGTTCTATTTATACATTGAAAGTTTTGCTTTCAATGTGAAACATTAGAAGTACAACAATTTAAGGACTTGAGTAACATCTACCAACCTGCAGAATTGATCCATTTCCAGCTCCGGGATAAATGGATGAGTTGAGCTGAGCCCATTCCTTCTGTAGCAGCTGGATTCTTGTTGACGTTCTGTTGAGGACAGAAAACCCAGTTATGTTGACACCACCGTGACGAAATTCACTCACGTTCAGTTCATCCATCGTCTAAATAAAAACAACTTATGATCATGGACGATTAGAATTTATCGATTAGAATTTATCCGGTCCTATAGCTTTATTTCTATCTGAAGCTTATTTCACTGTTACGAAATAGGGTAAATTATTCAAGTTCTGATCTAGAATTTCTAACTGCCTAAAACGCGAATGAATGCAATATTAATATAAAAATATGAATTAAGTTTGCTATAATTACCTTAGAATTTATAGCTTATTTCTTTTTTTAATTTATGCATATTAAATTCAATACGTAGAGAGTATCATACAGTCCACATGTGCAGATCTATAGTCTATATACACTGCAATATAGACAGCTCAACTTTGTATTCATATTACTATGCCATTGTTTACGATCCATATTAAGCCTAATCCACCGAGAATTTCTTACAAGAAAACGCTGCAGTCCAGACTTTAGCCAACATTAAGTTTTATTAGATAATAAATTCTCGTCAAAGCGATCATTACTGCCAGTAACAGGCATTGGCCGGTTAATGAAGTGCCGTGTGCCTTTGCATAGTAAGTAGAAAGATGCTGAGCACACGCAAGTAACATAACACAATTTTAGATTCTATAAATTCAAGTTTGCTGTAGAAATTGACTTTTCTTTTCATATTTCTACAGTTGCAGTTTTAAATATAGAATGTTATGTTTTACTTAACAAACCTAGCTGAATATTATTAAAGCTATTAAGTTTGGTTCGCTGTTGACTTTTATTATTGAAACAACGTATTCAAAATTAATATTGGAAGATTCTAATAGTTTAGGCGCACAAAATATATCTAGATTATACTTTGCATTGTTAGAATCATTTTCAATCATGTGATTGAGAGATTGATGTAAACTAATGCGATTGAGTATAAACCAGAAAAGAACAAAAATGATGGTGACAATAATATTATGAGTTTATTAGAATGACTTATACTTACAAGTCCAGCCAATAGATAGTGGTATCCAGCTCTGTTCATCCCCACACCCTGTATCTATAAAAAATATTAATTTTCTAAAAAATATATTAACTTTGTATAAATAAGTGTATAAAGCCGAACTATTAACATATTAAAGCTATCAACCTTTTCAGTCACACCTATAACGTACCGTGCATATTACTTATGTGAGATTGATTGGTAACGTAAAAATGTTTTACCAAGAGGCAATTGATTTTTAGTCTAGAAATTTTGTTTGCGCAAAGAGCATGTCGGAAAAATAACTAAAATGATTGAATATTACACGGATCACTCCATCTTGTGTCTCAGTGAAATTGGAGGGGCGAGGGGGGTTTAACACTACACTAACATATTTATCATTACAAAAAACAATTTGAACATACAATGGGGAGGGGGTAGTTGTAACCCCCGCATTGTGACCACAATCCATCCTCCTTGGCTATAACACTGAAGCATTATTTATTTTTATCACACTACCTGTTTAAGAATAGACTGTAATGCTTCGTCAGACGACAAATCTAATACGATATGTTTGCATCCGTCGACACTTTTCTGAGCATCTATTTGTCTCAGCATCAAATACGAGTAATGTACGTCTAACAGTCTCACAGCGGACACTTCGATAGGACTCTCAGCTATGTTTATCACGTGATGTAGTCGCTCTAGGCGCAACAAACCTGAATGAATTTTAAAATGCTTAATTTAAAAATAACTGACTTTGTTACTGTAATACTATTGCTGTTTAAGAAATTTCACAATTGCAAATAACATTGAAAATCGTACATATACTTGCGTCTATTTCAATGATCACATAAATTTAACAACGGAGTAAATCATAATTTTTATTTTAATCGTATATGCTCTCAATCAAAACTCGTATAGTCAGAGTTTGTAGCTACTCTTTTTTATGTATTAATTTATGACAATTAATGTTTACTATTTAAAGTTAGAGAAATAAGATAACTATTCCCACAGTATGTTCTAACTAAATCTTTCTAATATGAAAAGTGATTGTAAACAAAAGCTTTCAAACAATTAGATGAATTCAGCAACCACACGCCCACATTATAGAGTAGCAACATTATCGAGACTTATAAAGTAGACTTATTTAAAAGCATGCAAGCATAGAGTCTGGAATACAAGCATTATATTCATACATAAAACCAATTTTAAACAATTTCAGATATGAGATGCTTTCACTTTTATCTAGAATTGAATCTCAAACGTTTTAATTCGTTTTGTTGTTAAACCCAGTCTAGAAGTGATGCATGATGCTTATCCGTATTTCAACTTATATAATATACAGGCTTAACATTATAACAGGATTTATTAATTTAATTTTTTGCAATTATAGCGGATCAATAAATTTTATCCGAAAGGGTAGGGGGGGGGGGTTAGGTTTAAGAAAGATCAACTAGAATCAAGCAATTTCTCTGACTATCTTCCTTTGAATTTTCTGGATTCGGTCTAATACGTTATGTCATCTGCTAACTATAGCGTCCCCTTGAATTAGCTTATTGATTTTGCAATTTCTTGCTCGCTCCTAAAAGACACTTCGCTTCTAAATAGATATTTTAGATTTCTTTTTGTTTTATCTAATTATGCAACAGAACATAATGCGCATCAAGCTAGTATTCAACTGAGGATTCGATCATAAATAAGAAGTAAATTGTTGTAGCATTAAAATCGTGAAGATCTTTTGTTAAATATTAAACCGTTATTTGCAAAAATAAAATATCATCACAAAGTATGAGGGTGCCAACAAATTTTCTAAATTTAAAACATTTCAGATCTTTCTGGTAAAGAAAAGTGTTTTTCCCTCATTATCTAGCTCCAAACGAAACAAATAATAATTATACTGATTAATTATAATTATTAGTTTGTAAACCTGCATTTATATATGCAATAATTTTTAAATAGAAATCTAGATGGAGGAATTTTATGACTTTTAAACTATTTTAATTCACTATAGAATCTGACATACCTTCATTTGTATCATACAAATAGAAGATCTTGGTCCACTTGTAATATTTGATAACGTCAGCCAGCGCTTGATCGAACAAGGGCCGCATGTACAGCATGAACCCTCCCTGGACAAGAGTTTCTCCGCGGACTCCAGGCGACGGCGTCCCTCCCCTGGAATTATTGCTCTTTGCTATGGGCGAAGGGGTAGCGAAGAGGGAGGAAGAGCTGGAAAATACTGGATGCAGTGGAGAAGGAAGTACAGAGTCGTTTATAGGGGGGCTGATTGTAATGTAAGGCATATGGAAGACTGTAGAAAAAGCTTTGATGTTGTGTTGCGTGGCGCGGTGCGTTAGTCCAACGAAAGTAAAAGTACCTTTTGATATTGTAGAGCATACTGTAAGAAATAAAAGCAACTGAGTTTCATGCCGATTTTTCAATAGTAGAAAGGAGTCATTGATAGCAATATTCATATAATTCAAATGTTGAACATATTTAAAATATGCATTATTTGCAAAAAATGCAAACAAAAGTACTTTAAAGCTCAGCGTACAACTCAGGGAATAGATCTTAGAAAATTATAACTTTAATTTTTTTAAACAATTTTCCATTTTCAAAACATTCTTGCGTAAGCAATTGAGTGAAAAAACTGATGTTTTTGCTGTTTGAGACTCTGACGCAATTTATTATGGAAATGTTCTTTTTCTTCTTCTACGGTTTTACTTTTCGCTTTATTGTGAAAACAACGTTCTCGTAAGCAATAATAATTCTTGCGTCAAAAGACGCGTCAAAAGTGCAGGGTGTAATGGAGCAAACATGAAGTCGGCTTTGAGCAACAAAAGAGCCAAGAGCATCATTTTTGCTTTATGTTGCACTCATACAAAAGTACACATACGCGCCGTACAGACACATAATGGAGCATACGCGAGAGATAAAAAGACGAGATTGGTCAATTTACTCTCGTCTAAGGAGACTTTGATGAATGGATTCTCTCTCTTTGAATGGTTTCAGCCTCTAATGAGATTACGCAAAGCCTTAGGATTAAAAATGCGACAAGGATAGACAGGAAGTCAACATTCTATGATCAAGAATGTCAGGAAAGATGCCTGATATATTCACATTCAGATCTAGGATTTAATTAAGAAATAAGACATTAAACTTTTACTATTTTGTTCTTACTCATAGTAAGACCAAAATAAAACGCTGGTAATCCTACTATGCATCTCAAATAATGCTAAATTTTGTGAAGTAAAATATTGCTGTCTGTACATATTATAGGGAAAAATTATTAATAGATGTATATGTCGATATAACGTATACATTGTGATATATCATTTATATTACAATGTATACGTTATATCACTTATTCAGAAAGATCTATAATTCTGAAGACTTGTTATATTTTATCAATCACCAGATAATGTTTTATTGACCAGTCTTTCTCAGCTTTAGTGATCTTCGATGAAAATTTCTGCAAGAATTTGTCAAAGAGCTGTAATTGTTTAAAACAGATCGTCAGTCTACAGAAAATAGTGCTCATAATAAATGCCAAGTATTTAGAGATTATCAAACGTTTCTGACAGAAAAATGCCCCCCACCCACCCCCCCCCACCACCCACCTATAGATTCAACGTCTGCATCAAGTCCTTAATATAACTAACTTACAAGACTTAAGCACAGTGAAGCTGTTTGTCAGATCAACTACTTTCGATGAAAGATCCAGAAAAAACATACTGTTGACGTCAGCATTGTACTTGCGATACTCGTACTGAAAGGCAGTACGGAAGAGTACTGACTCGTTGTGTAGCAAAGTACCTGAAATAACGAAATAAATTTAAATATTTCAAATTATCAATCGCTGTATTATTAAATGATTTTTCAAATAATATTAATTGATATTAATGAATTTTATAAGTAACGGACATGCGCACCTTAAACTTTCGTATAATGTTTGTCTAAACTAACACCTTTCTTATTATTCGTGTAATGGATGATCGTCGTAAATTATAACAGATAATTTTCTTGTCCCATATACAACGTAAAAGCCTAGTGCAAATTAAACAATGCATATCGTTTTTGAATTTATGTAGAAAATATTCTTCTTTATTTGTTTAAATACACGGTTGCTCGGATAGACATATGTTCCATCTAGATTAGCTACTGTACTTAAAATTATTCCGTCAGACAGTGAGTATAAATTTATCTCAGGAATACAAAGTCAATTAATATTTTATTTGATTCATAAAAGGAGAAATAAATGGGATATAAATTCACTTTAAATCGATCGTGCGTAATATATAGAGACGAAACATAAAGTGCCCGAATCAATAGCCAAGAAAAGAAAGATATACGCGTTATGACAAGATAATGCTTATTCACTAGGCATTAAAAAATACAGTAACAAAATAGACATTTTAAAAAATCGTATACAAAGAAGTATTGTAGTAATTTGTATCACTTTGATAATATTTTTTAGCTTAATTGTTGCCATGGAATTAACAGAAGTTAGAGATCACAATAACTTTACGTACGAAGACCTGTAAAAAAATACTTAGGCCTATATGAATGATTAACGTACATAACACGACAATCTGATCAACACGACACAATTAATAATAAATTATTTTCTCTTATTTGTTGGGGTACTTCAGTAATTCTTTATTAGATGATTGCGTTCCAGACAAGGCTTGCTTGCTATTCAACACCAAGCCTCAATAATTTAGAGATTTAGAGATAATTTGCATTTCGATCCAGTATGAGATGGAAAAAGAAAATAATTTGATTTCTTTTCAGCTAAATGGGACGGACTAGATTCTGGGTCATATATCGACAGTAATTTTAGACTCCAGATTATCGCGAATATAACCTTGATTTTCTAGTCTATAGTAACTTGAAAAATGACATAGTTTTTACGCTTGAAGTTAATGCAGTTTAAAAGTGAATTTTAGCCATATTTTATACCAATGCAGGATGCAGACTTAAGCATAGTAAAATGTTCGCCGATAACATATATAACAAGTTAAAATTACAAGTATATAACAAAAATTAAATCGGTTTAAAGCACCTGCAAGTAATACAACATAATAATAGATATTTTTTACAATAGATCTATTCAAAAAGGCAATTTAAACTTGTAATGACTGCACTTATTATGGAACGAAAATGCGACTAACAGCAGTTTAGTTTGGTTATTGCAATAACCATTTCATTAGATGAATTGCATAAAAAGAAGGATAAGAGATAAGCAGACGGCTTTTCAGTGAAACTGACGATGATTGAACGTAATTTCGTTTTTTTACTTCATCGATCCAATCTCGATCTCTTCAATCAGACTTGTCAGCCTCAGTTTCTAGATGCTTCGTTTTATTCATTGATTCACTTTGCCTCGCAATTGATCGGATTTGTAGTTAATTTGAAGATTTCTGAGTATAAATGAATCCATTGATATTATGACAGCTGATCATTCATCCGATTTACGTTATTACTGTATATTCAACGGCGTCTAGCGTAGTTCAATCATTTGAATTAATAAAAAATAATTTTCTTTTTTAGTAAGAAATAACGTTTATAAATGCGCTACATCGTAACTGTTTTATAAAGCCCTTCAAAATCATAACGTATTTTCTTTGAAGAATTAAATAATACACATTTGATCAATTAGACACCCAGTTGGTAAATATCGCTATACTAGTACACTAAAAATTTCAATTTAAAGTTAGAATTGCGATTTTTCTGAATCTGCATTGGCCCAAATACAGGCCCATTCAGAGATTTGGAGAGGCCTGGGCCAGTTATAAATTGGAGGCCCCAAGAGGACGATTTGAGCAAAGCGCAACGCAAATCGATGCGATTTCATCGTGAATGTTCTTATTCAGATTTCACGAATGTATGATTGTGATTGATTTGATTCATAATCATTCATTGA